>JASDQU011175342.1:0-23091 GCA_032191745.1 Picea mariana
AGGTCGGCCCTAATGTTAAAAGGAAGTGACATAAATGGTATAAATAAACATCATTATACATTCATTTGATACAAGTCAAATTTCAGAGAGAAGAAGAAGTAAAAGAAGGCCGGATTTCAAGGGAGGATGAAGTCTTTTGGTGATGTGTTCTAAGTATCAACAAAAACCTCAGGAACTGCTTAGACTGCAGAAGTAAGTATCATTAATCCTCCTGTTGTTTCAGCAACCCTAAGTAATCAGAATAGTTAGAACCAACAGAGTCCTTAGAGTACCATTACTAGTAGTTCAACATATACTCAGACAGGAACCCCAGGAAGCCCTGTGGAAGATGAGATGAGGTTCCCTATCTTTAGAGGGGATGGATCTGAAGATCCAGATAAACACTAGTTCTTGTGTGAAGCTGTGTGGAATATTAAGAATGTTACTGATGAGGCTGTCAAAAGGACCCAGTTCAACACTACTCTTAGATATCGCGCACTGAGATGGTATATGAAGCTTGTCCAAGGGATTGCACAACCCCAACCATTGAATGAGATCAAGAATGCACTGAGTGTAGAGTTCAAGAAACCCAAATCAGAGTCACAATGTATTACAGAGTTGGAAGATATCAAACAGAAGGTTGCCGAACCTGTCTGGGAATTCAATCAAAGATTCAAGACCTTAACAGGCCAATTAAATTTTAAGATCCCAGATGAGAAGAAAAAGGAATGGTTCATCACTACGCTACTACCACACATTAGAGTTCCTCTAATGCAACAAAAAATTGCTTCATAGTCTGAGGTGCTGGAGATCACCATGAAACTTGAATCAACCCCTATGGGAGAATCCAACTCAGGTATGAGCCAGATCTTGAGTCAACTGACTAGTTTGTCTTTGCAGGTTGAGGACATAAAGAAGGATAAGGGAAAGGACAAAAGAGAAGATATCTAGTGTGTCATATGTAGATCATAAGGCCATGATAAGGAACACTGCCCTGTATTTCATGAATATTTGGCCTCAGGAGCCCCGAGCCCCTTGAAGCAATCCACATTTCCCTCGTACGAAGTATGCAGAAATCGACATCGCCCAAGTTAATGCCATTACATGCAGAAGTATGTTCAGACACCCAAAAAATTATATTTCACATTTTATAAGTCAGTAAGACATGATGACAGAGATTGTAGGGCTTACGATCTCATGCATGAAAGGTCAAGATACATCTACAAGATCCAAGGTGAAGTACAACAAGAAGGAAACACTACACAGTACAACTCTCCAAGAAGAGGCAACTTCAATCCTTGTGGTGGATTCAGAGGATGAGCACAAGGAGGAGGTATGGGTCGAGGTCGAGGACAAAAAAACTATTATAACTGTGTGCATCCAAGACATCTAGCAAGTGACTGTCAGAATACTTGTACCACTTGCAGTTATTGTAACTCGTTTGAGCATGACATTGAGGACTGTCTAGTGTTTCTAGCTAAACTTCAGTAAAGACGAGGACCTTAGCAGAACCTGCAAATACAGTTGATCAAAGAAGAACCCCATGGAGATGATCCTAGAGTCACTGTTATTACTCGAGGAGGTGCTTCTACAGAACAGGATAGAGCGACCCAAGGAAAGATCATAGAAGACTTAGAAATTAGGAAATATGCCAAGAAGACCCATACTTTTGATGCAAAGAAAGAAAGACAAATCTTTGAGGAAGCAAGGCAAGAGTTGAAGGAAGATCAAGGCTCTTCATCAAAGACATGACTAGAAATAAGAGGATATGGAATGGCTCAGGCATTTGATCAGTATGCTTCGCCAAAAGAAGGAAAAGAGGTAAGCAAACACATGGAATTTTTGTGCACTTGTGTTAAGTTAGTTCAAGATAAAAGCGTTGTACAAGAGTTACAAAATGTAATTAGACAATATGACCTAGGAAGGATAAACCCCTTACTGAGCAAGGTAGTGCATTAAATCGGGAAAAAGAGAAGGACAAATAAAGAATTAAACCTGAATGCTCAAATAGGAGAGTATGACATAGACTATGTGGTCCTCGACTTAGGGTCGGAGGTCAATGTCATGACGAAGAAAAATTGGGAACTAATGGGAAAGCCTAAGTTAATCTAATCCCCCATCAGGCTTAGGATGGCTAATCAACAAGTTGTCAACCCATTTGGATGACTGGAGCATGTCCCTGTGGACATCGATGGAGTAAGATCATTTGCAGATTTTGAAGTAATTGAGATAGTTGATGACAGTTTCCCTTACCCTGCTTTGTTAGGAATTGATTGGGCCTTCAAAAATTCCACTATTGTTGATTTAAAGAAAAGGTGTATGACATTTGAAAGAGATGGCCTTAGGGTCATTGCACCCTTAGATCCAAATGAGGTTCAGTGATACACAAAGCCCATTAGAGAAGAATACCACACATATGAACTGGAGAGAATATACAAATTAATAGCTAGACAACATGATTATATCAACCCTACAACCGTCGGGAATCTCAGTTGGCGAAGTGAGAACGCGTGCTCATCAGACTCAGAAGAATCACTAGAGAACTGGCAGAACCAGATGTATGAAGTATCCATAAGAAGATGTGTTAGGTTGACCAGATAAGTTCGCTAGATTGGCACATCGGTAAGAAACTTACCCACCTTTGATGGTCTGAATCCTTTAGAATCCTTCTTGATGGACTTTGAAGAAAGTGTACCAACACAATAGAGACTGTTGGCAATGGATGAGGCCCTGAAAGCTACACCAGCTAGATGGTGGGGGACGCACAAGATTAACATTACAGACTGGACACAATGCCAAAATTTGATGACAACATGGTTCTTAGCCCAAGTGGAATGCTGTGAAGTGAGATATAAAGGTCAAAGCTATCCAAAGGACCATGTGCAAGGTGACAAAGAATCTTGGAGCAATATTCCTCAAGAACGGTGGGTACACAGATTCATTAACCTGCTGGATACAAACCCTATCAATTGGTACCTTCAAGTGGAGCTGTGCCTCATCATTGCAGATTAGGAAGGTATGACTCAGAAATTTGTAACAACCTTTTTCTTTGAATTCCAATATCCATCAGTAAGCCAAGCATTACAGATTGTAAGACATAAGGTATTTGAGGAGGCCTCTAGCCTCCCTATGGAACAAGAAGAGGACGAATGGACTGTGCCATTCCAAAAATTGCAAAGCTATTACAACATCAATGCTGATGAAGATGATGATCTAAGGAAGGTGAACATCATAGAAACATAAGGCCAAAGAGATGTGGAAGGACCAGGAATTGAGATACCATTTATTGGGCAACCAATCAATATTAAGAAGTTCAATATTGGAACATAAGAGACCTCGAAGCTTGCCAATGTCAGAGATTACTGGGACGCTGCAACCATTGACAAGATTATAGAGTTACTACACAAGTATCAAGACTTGTTTCCGACCAAGTTCACTGAGATGAAGGGCATCAAAGGACCTATGGGAGACATGAGGATCCCTTTGAAACCATGTGTGAAGCTTGTCAAGCAAAGACCCTACAGGTTGAACCCTAAATATAAAGAAAAAGTGAAGATTGAGCTCGATAGAATGCTGGAAGAAGGTATTATTGAACCTGTCGAAGAATCAGAGTGGATTATCCCTATGGTAGTACAAGACAAAAATACAAGTGAGATCAAGATATGTGTGGATCTCAGGAATTTGAATGATGTCTGTTTGCATGACCCTTTCCCTACACCATTCACTGATGAAGTATTAGACAATGTCAGAGGCTAGGAGGTATATTCTTTTACAGATGGATTTTCAGGCTACCATCAGATCTAGATTGCTAAGGAAGATCGCCACAAGACCACATTTTCCACAGAATGGGGATATTACCAATATACAGTGATGCCATTTGGACCAAAGAATGCCCCAACCATATTTTCCAGGGTGGTGGTTGATGCATTTAAAGAATTTTTTCTTAGAAGCATATTTTGATGACTGGACTGTGTTTAGTTTGTTAAAAAACCATATTGAATGTCTAAGACTAATGTTGGATACATGCAGACAATGCCAAATTGATTTGAATCTAAATAAGTGCATATTATTCTCACCATTTGCAGTGTTGTTAGGACATATTGTATGTAAGCAGGGATTGCTGGTAGACCCATCTAAAATTGCCATTATCATTGATTTTCCACCTCTGACATCAGTCAAACAACTATGCCCTGTGCTAGGACATACTGGATACTACAGAAAATTCATCAAAGGATATGCACAGATTACAACACCTATGGAGAAGCTGCTGAAGAAAGACTACCAGTTTAGTTGGATAGAAGAATGCCAGACGAGCTTCGACACACTGAAACAAAAGATGGTTACTGTGCCTATTCTATTTTTTCTAGATTGGAGTAAGGAGTTTCATGTGCATGTCAATGCATCTTCCATTGTATTGGGAGTTGTGTTAGCTCAAATGGGAACATGAGACATTGACCATCTGTTAGATTTTTCTAGTAGGAAGCTATCTACAGCTGAAATTAATTACACCACTACAGAGAGAGAAGGATTGGCCATGGTGTATGTACTGTAGAAATTTCGCCACTACTTGCTGAGAGGACACTTTAAAATGTTTACTGATCACTCTGCATTAAAGTACCTGGTCAACAAGCCAGTGTTTGGTGGGAGAATATGCAGATGGCTTCTGCTGTTTCAAGAATATGATTTTGAGATCATAGTTAAGCTAGGAAGGATGAATAAAGGCCCTGACCACTTGTCAAGGTTGGAACATGGCAAAGAACCCACCAGTTTGGAGGACACACTACCAGATGCACAATTGCTAGCCATTACCAAGATTGATGATAATTTTGCAAACATAGTCCAGTTCCTGTCAACAAGAATGGCACCGAGTGAGTATACCATCTCTCAGAAGAAACAACTAGTGGTGCGTGTTGCAGACTTTTCACTTATAGCAGGACAACTATACAAGATGGGACCTGATGATATACTAAGGAGATGTGCTATGGAGGCAGAGCGACCACTGATCCTCGTAGAAGCTCACGAAGGCATCACAGGAGGCCATTACATAGGGAGAGAAACTGCGCAGAAGGTTCTGAGCGCTGACCTTTGGTGGCCTACCTTACACAGAAATGCTAAAGATTATGCCAAAGCCCACGATGTATGCTAGAGAGTTGGGAAACCATCCAAAAGAGATGAAGTACAATTAGCACCGCAGATGACCCTACAATCATTTGAAAAATGGGCCATTGACTTCGTGGGACCTATAAACCCACTAGGGAAGTGCACAGGAGCAAGGTACATTATTACTGCAAAAAAATACTTGACCAGACGGGACGAAGCCAAAGCAGTTAAGGACTCTAGTGCAAATACAACCACACACTTTATATTTGATGATATCATAACCAGGTTTGGATGCCCCAAGATCCATCTGAGTGACCAAGGCACACATTTCATCAATAAGACAGTTGAAGCATTGACTGAGGAATTTGTAGTCCACCATTAGAAGAGCACACCTTACCATCCACAGGAAAATGGGACAGTCGAATCCTTCAAAAAAATCTTGGAGACAATGCTAATGAAGATCTGTAGTGTAAACAACGATGAATGGGATTTAAGAGTACCAATAGTACTGTGGGCCTATAGAACCACTTGCAAGAAGCTGACCACACAGACCCCTTTTAAGTTAGTCTATGGCCTTGAAGTTGTTGTCCCAATGGAATACTTGGTACCAAGATTAATAATTGTTGCCTTCACAGACATGGATGATACTGGCACCGTCGGAGAGAGGCTCGCAGAGTTGGTTGAACTCGAAGAAGATAGATTTATTGTAGGATTCCACCAGCAGGTACAAAAGGAGAGAGAGAAGGCATATCATGACAGGCACATCAAGAAGAAGGCATTCAAGCATGGTGATTTAGTACTGGTGTATGACAACAAGTTTATAAAACATCCAGGGAAATTCAGAATGCATTGTCTTGGACCATATGAGATTGCTTATGTTACCAAAGGAGGAGCTGCGCAGTTGAAGACGTTAAACAGAGAGTGGAAGGAAAGCTTGGTGAATGGGAGTCGACTGAAGTTGTGTTATGACAACCAGCTGCCTTGAAGCTCTTAGTAGGAGCATGGAACAAAAGGGTCTAGGTACTAGGTGCAGTTGAAATTGGGTACCAGACACAGAAAAGATAGTCTGCACAAGGAAGGGAGGCATGGAGAAGAAAGCAAAGGCTGCACAACGTAGTCTAAAAGTCGAAGTAGAACAAAAGGATTAGATATGAAGTGCCTCGGAATGAGTCACAGGTGAGTTTTGGGGGCCTATTGACCCTTGGTTATGGAAGGAAGCTAATATCAAGGAAGAAAAGGTGGAATGTGCACTTCGTGGAAGATATAGTAACTGTTATTGGGGAAAAGTGAGAAAAAGAGCAGAAAAGGTGGAGTGAAGTACGAAAAATAAATTCGTTGGATGAGAGGATTGAGGATGACAAATAAGAAAGGAAGATGGATTGAGGACAACTCAACAAGTGGGAAGAACCACCATTATCACCATGTAGGAAGAAAGGAAAGATAGGTTGGCGAAGCCTAGGAAAAGCAGGTCAAGTTGACCTAGGGTTTCAGTCACCTAGGGTTTTGACACTTAGGTTCCAACCTAAGACTGTCGGTGGGATATTATAATGTATAAATAAAGGCCTAAAGGGCTTGGGTTGGGTTGGTATGATATTGTTGTTGATCTAGTTCTATTGTTGTTGGGAGAGAACATTATGTTGTAAGAGAGAAGTGTAGAGAGAGAGAGATTTCTGGTATTGTAATATATTCAACTATGTGCAAAGGTCAAGTCTTTTAGCTGGGTGTGCAGGAAGGGGAGAGAAATAGAGGAAGAAGAAATAAGATCTGCTAGCTGAGAGCATAGATAAGAACTGTATGCTTTATATTAATAAATCTCAAGCACAGTTATGTGGACGTAGCCCTAGAGAGAGGGTGAACCACATATGTTTGGTGTTATGTGTGTGTGATTGATGTCTTGATCTCTATTATTGTTATTCTATTAGTGCATAGCTTTGTTAGAGTAGATCTATGACTGTGAGGAGTATATCTAAGAAGGAAACTGATATATGATGATTATGATGCTGTTGTGAGACCCTCTTGATATTCCCTTGGTTGTAGACATCTCTGTCCTACAACCCCCTCATAGCTTCTTCAGGTGAGATTGCATTTGCTTCACAGGTGTTGCCGAAAGGGCTTGTTAGTGCGCTCTTGGAGATGAACCCTGGGTCTACCCCTATGCCAACACTTGGTGCACTAGCCTTGGTTGGCTATTGCTTTTCTACCATAATTGTTCTATATATTAAGGTTAAGGTTCTCGGGGGTGGCATTTGTGCCTATGGTTGGGTGACAATATTGCTATATTATCTATGGTTAAACAAGCACACGCATTTTTCTAACAGGTTATGGGCCCACACCTCCTTCAATCAGTCTAACTACTAGAAGGAATATAATCCATAAGATCATCAATCTTGTTGAATAACTTCCTCTAGGGTTTATAGCAGGTGTAGTTACTAAAGCACTATCACTAGGGTTACTAGAAAGTGCAACTACAAACCCTAAAACTCTTTTCCAACACCTTTTGGTGGAACACCTTACTCAAGGAGAGGATATTATAGTGTGCCTTAGACCAATGCACCTATTGGCACTCTCAGAAGGAAAAAAATGTCAAATTTGAGATTTTGGGTCAAATTCAACATTTGATTAGTCAAAGTCAAAGTTTGACTAGCTATCGGTCAACAAAAATCATGAATTAAAAGATAGATTATCTACACTATTAATCTCTTACATGAACTCTTGAATATGACATGTGGATAATTGACAGTGGAGATTCCAGGCGTATGACAGGAGACCAGGTCAAACTCTCCAGTTTGAATGAAAAGAGGACATCCTACAAGGTAGAACTTGGAGACAAGAACACCTATCCAGTCGAAGGAATTGGTCAAGCCTCCATCAAATTGAAATCAGGTAACAATGTTCATTTGAATAATGTCCTATATGTACATAGTTTATAAAATAACCTTGTATCCATATCTTTCCTATAAGATAAAGGAAATAGAATAGCCTTTGTAGACGGTGAAGTACTATCTTGGTCTAGAAACTCCAACATAGAAAATGCTAGAGTTATTGGAACTCATGAAGGCAGATTATACAGACTACTAGAATGTAATGATAAAGCTATTATACATGATGAAGTCACTCCTAATGAACTTTGGCATAGAAGGTATGCTCATCATAACTATCAAGCATTACCTTTCCTCAAGAAAATAGTTGAAGGAATACTAGAACTACAATCTACACATGAAGGAATTTGCAGATGATGTGCTCTTGGTAAAAATGTTAAGAAGCCATTCGCAAGTAACAATAATAGATATAAGGAAATCCTGGATCTAATACGCTCATATGTTTTCAGTCTTATGCCAGTCAAATATCTAGGAGGTTCTCTTTATTATGTAATATTCATATACGATTACTCAAGAAAGACTTGGTTATATCTCCTAAAGACAAAGGATGAAGTTTTCAACAAGTTTCAAGAATTCAAATCAGAAATAGAAAACCTCACAAGCAAGAAAATCAAGACTTTGAGAACAGATAATGGAGGAGAATATACATCCAAGGAATTTGTTTCCTTTTACAAATCATTAGGGATTAGGAGGGAGCTAACCATTCCTCATAATCCTCAACAAAATGGTGTAGCAGAAAGGAAGAATAGATCCATTGAGGAAATCGTGAAGGCACTAATGAATGATCAAGGTTTATCCATGTATTTATGGGGAGAAGCAGCCATGAAAAAAATATATGTTCAAAACAGAAGTCCCCATCGCATACTGAAGGATATGACTCCATAAGAAGCCTTCTCAGGAAAGAAACCCAATGTGGAAAACTTAAGAATCTTTGGGTGCCGTTTTTACATTCATATCCCAAAGGATAAAAGGAAGAAACTAGAATCCTCATGAAAGAAGGGCATATTTGTTGGATACAGTGAATCATCCAAATCCTACAGAATCTATATTTAAGAACAACATAAGATTGGAGTTAGCAAAGACATAACCTTCGATGTGAAGATGGATTTCAAGAAATCTATAGAAGAATCCATATAAGAAGAAGAATATGAAGAGCTTAAAGAAGAAAGAACCTATATTCTAGAAAGTCAGTGTTAAGAACCTGAATAGATATACCAACATAATAACCACAAATACTGAATACACAATAGATCCATATAGCAAATATAAAAAACCACACTTTATTATTACCAAACCCTTAAGGTAGGGAAACACCATACAATGGATCCTATTATGGAAGGGATCTTCTCCTGTTCACTTGCCTCTTCGAGGGGGAAACCTCCTAATGAGCTTCAACTCCAAATACAATACTTCTCTTCATGTCTCATTACATTTCTTGAATCCCTTTATAGAGTGCTACCATCACCTAAGAACATTCTAGAGGAGGAATCTTCTAGAAGTAGAACCTTATAAGAAGTACTCTTACATTTATTATATCTAATTACCCATTTATTATATCTAACTACCATAGTGGGCCTTATTTAATAATATAGTGGACCTAGTCCACCTTACATTTAATGAATTCCACTATTATCACTATGGGTCCTCTGCCCCCCCACTATCTCTCTAGCTACCTTACAGTCAAAATGAAGAACCAGAACAACTTGATCATCCAATGCAACCATGTGAACCTATTGATTCAGTCATTGTACCCGAAACTAGAAAACATCCATCCTGGCTTGAAGCTACTATACAAGAAGTAGAAAGACTCAAATCCCCAAGTGGCGCCTTCAGAGAAAGAAAAAATACTAAAAGATTCTCCAACTATGTAGAATGTATGACAAAGCTTATAAATTAAAAACCCACCACATTTGAAGAAGAAAATTAGAAGAAACAATGGAAAGAAGACATGACAAAAGAACACTAGTCTATCATGAAAAATGACGCATGGGAAATCATGCCTAGACCCAAGGAAAAATCAGTGGTAACTTCAAAATTGGTCTATAAGATCAAACATGCAACAGATGGAAGCATGGAAAAATACAAGGCAAGGTTTGTAGCTAGAGGTTTCTCCCAGAAGTAGGGAGAAAATTATGATGAAGCCTTTTCTCCTGTTGGCAGATATACTTCTATTAGAGACATTATGTCTCTTACTGCCTCCATGGGATGGAGTCTACATCAGATGGATGTAAAGACAAATTTTCTCAATGGAGCAATTGAAGAAGAAGTATACATTGAACAACCTCAAGGCTTTGAAGTACATTCCAGAGACACTCATGTTTTCAGATTAAACAAATCCCTATATGGACTCAAGCAAGCTACAAGAGCTTGGTATACCATAATAGATAGCTACTTAATAAGACTTGATCTAAGCGTCATGTAGATCCAAATATCTACTAAAAAGCTGTGAACAATGCACTTGTGATTCTACTTCTATATGTCGATGACTTATTCTTGATAGGTGCAGAGTCTCTCATCACCCAATGTAAGAAGGAACTAGCTTCTGAGTTTGATATGAAATATCTTAGTCTCATGCACTATTAATTGGGACTAGAAGTATGGCATAAGCGTGGTGAATTCTTCCTTGGACAAGGAAAATATGCAATGAAGTGTTGGCACAGGGGCATACCCAAGGTTCAACTCTAAGAGCACACCAAAAAGCCCTAACTACTGGCCCTTTTGGCAACACCTGCGAAGTAGATGCAGTCTCACCCAAAGTAGCTATGGGGGGGTTGCAGTACAAAAATGTCTACAATCAAGGGGATATCAAGTGGATCCAGTACAAAATCAATACATCAATTATATACCATATACCAGTTCAGATCTACTCCGCTGAACTATCTATCAGATCTAATACAATAATGCAATAATGATCTACCAAATGATAAATAACAGAGCATCAATCACACAGAAATGTCTAGGGCTACGTCCATAGAATTGTGCTTTATAATATATTAGGATGAAGCATACATTTCTTGTCTACACTCTCAACTATCATATCTTCTCTATTCTCCTCGCTATCTCTCCCCTCCCTGTGCACCCAGCTGCAGGGTTGATCTTCACACCCAGCTGAAGATATTATAATACAGAAGGTTCTCGTACTCAACATGTCTTTCTCACTCGATCACACCACAACACTCATAACACCAACAATAGTAACAACAACCCATCTCAGGTCCCTAAGACCTCTATTTATACATTACAATAGCTTACCGACATCCTTAGGCCGAAACCTAGGTGTCAAAACCCTAGATACCAAAACCCTTGGTGTCTAAAACCCCAGGTCAACTTGAACCACATTTTCAGGGCTTCACCAACCCATCTTTCCTTCCTTCTCGCATGGTGCTCCAAAGCATCCAATGGTGGATTTTCCCTCTTGCTGAGCTGTCCACGATCCTTCTTTCTTGCTGATCTGTCATCCTCGGTCTCCTTGTCCATCGACTTGCTTCCTTTTACTTTGCTCTATCATTTCTGCTCTTTTGCTCACTTCGAAACAGTAACAACCACTATGTCTTCTGCGGAGTTCACATTTTTCCTTTTCTTCCTTGCTCTTAGCTAACTTTCATAACCAAGGGCCAACAGGCCCCCAACACTCACATGTGACTCATCCCGCGACACATCAGATATGACCTTTCTATTTTACTTCGACTTCAGACTGCACAGTGGAACCTTTTCTTTCTGCTCTATGCCTCCTATCCTTCCCTGTGCAGACTGTCTTTTCTCTGTATGGTACCCAGTTTCAACTGCACCTGGTACCTAGACCCTTTTCCTCATGCTTTTACCGAGAGCTGCGAGGTAGTTGGTTGTCATAATACAACTTTAGCCAGCTCCCGTTCATTAATCCTTCCTTCCATTCTCCCTTCAAAGTCTTCAACTACGCAACTCCTCCTTCTGTAACATAGGTGACCTCATATGGCCTGAGCCAATGCGTTCTGAACTTTCCTGGATGCTTCATGAATTTACTGTCATATACCAATACTAGATCACCTTACTTAAATGCCTTCTTCTTAATGTGTCTGTCATGTTAGGCCTTCTCTCTTTCCTTCTGTACCTACTGATGGAATCCTGCAATTAATCTATCTTCTTCTAGTTCGACCAACTGTGCAATCCTTTCTCGAACAACGCTAGTGTCATCCATATATGTAAAGGCACCAATTTTTAAGATTGGTACCAAATATTCCATTGGGACAATGAATTCGATACCATACATCAACTTAAAAGGGGTCTGCATGGTTAACTTCTTGCAAGTGGTTCTATAGGCCCATAGTACTGTTGGTACTCTTAAATCCCAAGCATCCATGTTCACACTGCAAATCTTCATCAACGCTGTCTCCAAGATCTTATTAAATGCTTCAAATATCCCATTTGCTTGTGGATGGTAAGGTGTCCTCTTCTGATGGTGGACTGCAAATTCCTCAGTCAGGGATTCAATTGTTTTATTGATGAAATGTGTTCCTTGATCACTCATAAGGATCTTTGGGCATCCAAACCTGGTTATGATGTCATCAAATATGAAGCGCGCAGCTGTAGTTGCACTATAGTCCTTAATTTCTCTTGCCTCGGCCCATCTGGTCAAATATTTCATTACAGTAATGATGTACCTTTCTCCTGTGAACTTGCCTGGTAGGTTTATAGGTCCCATGAAGTCAATGTCCCATTTCTCAAATGCTTGTAGGGTTAGTTGTGGTGCTAAGGGAATTTCATCTCTTCTGGACAGTTTCCCAACTCTTTGGCATACATTGCAGGCTTTGTAATAGTCTTTAGCATCTCTGTGTAAGGTAGGCCACCAAAGGCCAACTCTAAGAACCTTCTGTGCAGTTGCTTTCCCTGTGTAGTGTCCTCCTGCAATGACTTCATGAGATTTTGTGAGGATAAATGGTCGCTTTGCCTCCATAACACACCTTCTCAATATCTCATCAGGTCCCATTTTGTATCGTTGTCCAACTATAAGTGAAAAGTCTGCAGCGTGCATTACTAGTTATTTCTTCTCAGGAATTGTATACTCACTAGGTGCCATTCCTGTTGACAGGAAATGGACTATATCTACGAAGTGGTCATCAATCCTTCTAATGATTAGCAATTGTTCATGAGACAGTGTGTCCTCCAAACTAGTGGGTTCTTCTCCATGTTCTAACCTTGACAAGTGGTCAGGATCTTTGTTCATTCTTCCTGTCTTAGCTACGATATCAAAATCATATTCCTGAAATAGCAGAATCCATCTATATATTCTCCCCCCCCAACACTAGCTTGTTGAATAGGTATTTCAACTCAGAGTGATCAGTAAATATTTTAAAGTGGCCTCCCAACAAGTAGTGGCAAAATTTCTGCAACACATACAATATGGCTAACCCTTCTCTCTAAGTGGTGGTGTAGTTTATCTCTGTTGTTGATAGATTCCTACTAGAAAAAGCTAACGGATGGTCAATATCTCCTTCCCCAAGTTTTTCTAACACTGATCCTAAGGTAATAGAAGACGCATCGACATGCACATGAAACTCCTTGCTCCAATCTGGGAAAACCAGAATAGGCGTAGTAACCATTTTCTGTTTTAGTGTGTTGAAGCTCTGCTGGCATTCTTCTGTCCAACTGAATTGATAGTATTTCTTCAAAAGATTCTCCATGGGTGCTGTAATGTGGGAATATCCTTTAATGAACTTTCTGTAATATCCAATATATCCCAATGTAATGCGCAATTGTTTGACTGAAGTAGGAGGTGGAAAATCAACGATAATGGAAATTTTAGATGGGTCTACCAACAATCCCTGCTTGCCTACAATATGACCTAACAACACTCCAAATGGTGATAAGAAGATGCACTTCTTCAGATTCACAACAATTTGACACTGCCTGCATTTGTCCAACATTATCCTTAGACATTCAATATGTTTTTTCAATAAACTAAAAACAATCCAATCATCAAAATATGCTTCTATAAATTTATGCAAAAACTTATTGAATGCTTCGACCACCACCCTGGAAAAGATGGTTGGGGCATTCTTCAATCCAAATGGCATCACTGTATACTGGTAGGATCCCCATTCTATTGCAAATGTGGTCTTATGGTGATCTTCCTTGGTAATCTGGATCTGATGGTATCCTGAAAATCCATCTGTAAAAGAATATACCTCGTGGCCTCCCACATTATCTAACACTTCGTCAGTGAATGGTGTAGGGAAGGGGTCATGAAAACAAGCATCATTTAGATTCCTAAGATCTATGCAGATCCTGATCTTTCTTGTCTTCTTGTCTTGTACCACCATAGCGCTAATCCATTTTGACTCTTCAACAGGTTGTATAATCCCTGCTTCCAACATTCTGTTGACCTCAATCTTCACTTTCTCCTTATATTTAGGGTTCAATTTGTAGGGTCTCTATTTGAATGGTCTTGCATCTAGTTTCAAAGGGATCCTCATCTCTCCCATAGGCCCTTTAATGCCCTTCATATCAGTGAACTTGGTTGGAAACAAGTCCTGATATTCATGCAGTAACTCTGTTATCTTGTCAATAGTAGCAACATCCCAATAATCTCCAACATTTGCAAGCTTCGATGTCTTCTCTGTTCCAATGTTGACCTTCTTAATCTTGATCGACTGTCCAATGAATGGTAGCTCAAATCTTGGTCCTTCCACATCTCTCTGGCCTTATGTTTCTGCGATGTTCACCTTCCTCGGATCATCATCTTCATCAACATTGATGTTGTAATAGCCTTGCAGTTTCTAGAGAGGCACAATCCATTCGTCCTCTTCTTGTTCTAAAGGGGGGCTAGAGGCCTCCTCAAATGATTTACGTCTTACAACCTGTAATGCTTGATCTACTGAAGGACATTGAATTTCAAATAAGAGGGTGGTTGCAAAGTTCTGAGTCATACCTTCCCAATCTGTAGTGATGAGGTGCAGCTCCACTTGAAGGTACCAGTTGATAGGGGTTGTGCCTAATGTGTTAATGAACTTGTGCACCCACTGCTCTTGAGGAATGGTTCTCCAGGCTTCCTTGCAACTTCACACATGGTCCTTTGGGCAGCTTCGACCTGTGTACCAAACTTCACAACCTTATACTTGTGCTGAGAACAGCACGATCATCAGGGTACGACATTGTACGCATTCTGTAATGTTGTTTTTGTGTGTCCCCCACCATATTTTTGGTGTTTCTTTCAAGGCCTCATCCATTTCCAACAATATCTATTGTGTTGGTACACTTGCTTTGAATTCCGACAAGAAGGTTTCTAAAGGATTCAAACCATCAAAGGTGGGCAAGTTACTTACTGTTGTGTCGATCCAACAAACATCTCTAGTTAATCTAGCACATCTCCTTGTAGATACTTCATACATTTTGTCCTACCAGTTCTCCAGTGCTTCTTCTGAATATGATGAACATGCGCTATCACTTCGTCAACTTAGGTTTCCATTGACCATAGGATTAATTTAATCCTGCTGTCTAGCTCCTAGTTTGTATATGTTTTCCAGGTCATATACATGGTCTTCTTCTCTGATAGGTTCTGTGTATCGCTAACCTTCATCTGGATATAAAGGTGAAATGACCCTAAGGCCATC
Source organism: Picea mariana (assembly GCA_032191745.1). Taxonomy (NCBI): domain Eukaryota; kingdom Viridiplantae; phylum Streptophyta; class Pinopsida; order Pinales; family Pinaceae; genus Picea; species Picea mariana. Next base: position 15,548 of record JASDQU011175342.1, read on the forward strand.
TCTTTCAAACTTCATTCGTCTTTTCTTCAAATAAACCACAGTGGAATTATTGAAAGCCCAATCAATTTCTAACAACGCAGGGTAAGGGCAACTATCATCAACTATCTCAATAACCTCAAAGTCTGCAAACTTTATTACTCCGTTGATTTCCATAGGGACGTGTTCTAATCTGCCAAAGGGGCTTACTGCCTATTGAATAGCCATCCTAAGCCTGATAGGGGAATATATCAACTTCAGTTTTCCCATCAGTGCCCAGGTTTTATTCGTCATGACATTGACCTTCGACCCTAAGTCTAGGACTACATAGTACATATCATATTGTCCTATCTGAGCATTCAAGTGTAGTTCCTTATTTTTCCTTATCATCTTGGATAGTTGATGTACTTCTTTATTCAGTAAATGATCTATCCTTTCTATCTCATACTGTCTGATTAAATTTTGTAGCTCTTGTACAAGGCTCTCATACTGAATAAACTTGATACAAGTATATAAAAATTCCATGAGCTTGCTTACCTCTTGTCCCTCTTTTAGCGAAGCAGACTGATAGAATGCCAGAGGCATTCCATATTTTCTTAATTTTGGACATGTCTTTGATTAAGAACCTTGGTCTTCTTTGAACTCTTTTCTTGCCTCAAATATTTGTCTTTCTTTCTTTGCATCAAAAGTTTGGGTCTTGTTTGTAGCTTTCATGACTCCTGAGTCTTCTGTAGTCTTTCCTTGGGTTAGTCTGTCTTCTCCTATAATGACGCCTCCTCTAGTAATAAAAATGACTCTAGGGTCTTCTCCGTGAGGTTTAACATATATCAGTTGCACTTGTGGGTTCTGTTGAGGTCCTTGTCTTTCCTAAAGCTTAGCTAGCAACACAGGACAATCCTCTATAATGTGTTTGAAGGAACTGTAGTAGCTGCAGGTAGTGCAAGGGTTCTGACAATCCCTTGCTAAGTGTCTTGGTTGTGCGTAGTTGTAACAAATGATCTATCCTCAGCCTCTATCCATACCTACTCCTTGTCCTCGTCCTATGAATCCACCGCGAGGATTGAAGTTTCCTCTCCGAGGGGATTTATACTACGTAGTGTTTCCTTCTTGTTGTACTTCGCCTTGAATTTTGTAGGTCTCTTGACATTTTGTGCATGAGTTCATAAGCCCTACAATCCCTATCATCATGCCCCACAAACTTATAGAACGTGGAATACAGATTTGTGGGTATTTGAACATATTTTTTAATGTAATAACACTCACCAGGGCAATGTCTATTTCTACATGCCTCGCACTAGGGTAGGGTGACTTGTTTCAAAGGGATCGGAGCTCCATAGGCCAAGTATTCATGAAATAGGGGTTAGTGTTCCTTGTCATGGCCTTTTGATTTGCATCTGAAACACCAGATGTTTTCTCTTTTATCTTTTCCCTTGTCTTTCTTCATATCTTCGACCTGTAGAGACAAAATAGTTAGCCGAATCAAGATTTGACTCATACCTGAGCTGGATTCTCCCATAGGGGATGATTCTAACTTCATGGTGATCACCAATGCCTCAGCCTATGAAGAAATCTTCTATTGCATCAGAGGAACTCTGATGTGTGGTAAGAGGGCAACAATAAACCATTCTTTGTTCTGCTCATCTGGGATCTGAAAAGTCAATTGACCTGTTAAGTTCTTGAATCTATGATCAAATTCCCAAACAGGTTTGGCTACCTTCTGCTTGATCTCTTTCAGCTCTGTAGTACATTATAACTCTGACTTGGGTTACTTGAACTCTGCAATCAATGCATTCTTGATCTCATTTAGTGTCTTAGGCTGTGCAATTCCTTGGACAAGATTCATGTACCAACTCAATGTGCGATCCCTTGGGGTAGTACTAAACTGAGTTCTTTTAACAGCTTTGTCAATGAAATTCTTAATATTACATATGGATTCACATAGGAACCAGTGTTGATCATGATATTCAGATCCATCTCCCCTAAAAATAGGGAGCCTCATCTCATCTTCCATAGATCTTCCTAGGGTTCCTGACTAAGTATGTGGTGGAATACTAGTGACAATGCTCTGAACGCTCCGATGGCTTGGATTACTTTGATTTCTTAATTCTATTGAATCAATAGGAGGGATAATAGTACTTACTTCAACATTATGCACATCTCCTAAAGTTTCTGGCTCTTCTCGGTGAGGTTCTTCAGTTTTCCCTTCCTCTATCCCAGCGGGTTCTGAATTCTCTTCGTCTGTTAGATCTACCTCTTCTCCATTGTAGAAACCCTTGTCCCTGTAGTTCTTCTTAAATAGGTTCATAAGATGAACTTCTTTGAATGCTCTCCCACTGTACATATGTCCAGCTTCTGTGTCACTGTCACTGTCCAAATTATTGAACATTAGCTTTTCCAGATCTGACCAATATACTGTATATTCAAGATGTTCTTCTCATGCAATAACATCTTGATCCTCAACTTCAGAAAATGTAAAAATTTTCCTCTGGTTCCCTTGAAGAAATATCTCTCAGGTTGGCTATATGACTCTACTCTGTCAACAACAAACTCAATGATGTACCCTCCAATGGTGCTATCAAACCAGTGATCTACTACTCTTGGCATGACGTTATCAACTCTCTTGACCTTCTTGATCAATGTCGACGACCAAATCATAGGAGGTCTAGATCTAATCTCAAACTGGGTATCTGCTAACCTAGCTAGCCACTCATATAGCTCCTGATGGATTCCTCTAAATAAAATTTCGTGTATATCAGTAAATATATATCTCTCCAACCAATCCTCTGTACTAAGATTAGGGTTCCTATTTTGGGCTTCAGCGAAGTCCTTTTCTTGATCTTCTATCCACTTTTGAATATCTGTCTTTGATGGAAACCACCTTGACATTCCCTCAAGAAGATTCCTATCATGGTAACATAACCATTTGTTGGCACAGGGGCATACCCAGGGTTCAACTCCAAGAGTGCACCAACAAGCCCTAACTACTGGCCCTTTTGGTAACACCTGCGAAGTAGATGCAGTCTCACCCGAAGTAGCTATGGGGGGCTTGCAGGATAGAAATGTCTACAACCAAGGGGATATCAAGTGGATCCATTGCAAAATAAATACAAAAATTATATACCATCTACCAGTTCATATCTACTCCACCAAACTATCTATCAAATCTAATACAATAATGAAATAATGATCTACCAAATGACAAAGAACAAAGCATCAATCACACACAACACAAAATATACATGGTTCACCCTCTCTCTAGGGCCACATCCATAAAACTGTGCTTTATAATATATTAGGATGAAGCATACAATTCTTATCTGTGCTCTCAGCTAGAAAATATTCTCTCTTCTCCTCTCTATCTCTCCCCTCCCTGTGCACCCAACTGCAAGGTTGATCTTCACACCTAGTTGCAGGGTTGATCTTCGCACCTAGCTGAAGATCTTACAATACAGAAGGCTCTTGTACTTAGCACTTCTTTCTCACTCGATCACACCACAACACTCATAACACCAACAATAGTAACAACAACCCATCCTAGGTCCCTAAGACCTCTATTTATATATTACAATAGCTTACCGACATCCTTAGGTCGAAACCTAGGTGTCAAAACTCTAGATACCAAAACCCTAGGTGGCTAAAACCTTAGGTCAACTTGACCCACATTTTCAAGGCTTTGCCAGCTTGTCTTTCCTTCCTTCTCACGTGATGCTCCACAACATCCAATGGTGGCTTTTCCCTCTTGCTGACCTATCCATGATCCTTATTTCTTGCTAATCTGTCATCCTTGATCTCCTCATCCATCGGCTTGTGATGCAGGAGCATCGCAAGGGTGTGCAAGCATAGCCAATAGCGAGCCATTGTGGAGATAAGAGACAGCTGGAAAAGCACCGAGCACATTTTTTGAAAAATGTTTTGAAATATTAATGAAGTCATTAAGTGGAGGCATGCTTGTATTATTGTAAAAGGACCTTGAGCGATCCGCTCTCGTCCATAGTAGATAGGAGGCATTTATGTGTAATGAATGTAGGTAGATAGAATTTAATTCTTAGATTAGACAGTTTAGAGTGCAAGAGGGAAACGAGATATAGACACCCTCATTGTATAGTTGTAAGATTATTATGAGCATAGCGCATAGAGAAGAGAGTAGAGAGTTGTAGTTGAAAACACCCATGTATAGAGATTTGAATTAATAAAAAGAGCTTCGATTCAAATTCATGGTGTCATATTTGTTCTCTGTGTATGCCTGTTGAATATTATGCTCATGGATGTTTACTTTCTGTTATACATTTGCTTTATATGTTGTGTATATGATTTCATGCTTTGTGTTTGAAGTCTGAGAGAGAGTAAGGGATGAGTTTCAATTGTTTCTCTATCTGAGCAAGAGTTCCTGCAAGGAGTGCAGTGAAGTTGTCCGCAAGGAGTGTGTTGAAAAGAATTCAGAGTTTTATCTTTGAAAGCTCAGGAGGGTTAATGTTGTTGTCATTTTCGCAGAAGTGCGAGTTAGGCACGAGAGCTGTGAAAAGGGGTGCGTAGGCCGAGTAAAGTCTCAGAGTTTGTGAACCTGAGAAATTGTTGAAGGACTACTGTTGCAGGGAGTGTGTAGAGTCGAAGGACTTCAATTATTTGAAGTAATTGAAGGATTTGTCGCAAGGAGTGCGTGCAGGAGTCTTCTTTAAGACTCGGAGTTGGAGAAAGCTCAGGAGGGATAGAGTCTTTGCAGTCGTCGAAGAAAAGCATAGAAGGTTGGTGCCTTGAGGCATTGAAAGGAGGCGTCGCAAGTTTTGTGTTGTAGATGGTTAAGTTCCATGGAAAAACACTTTGTTTAAGAGTGCAGAAGTTCTTGAAGGGAGAAGCAGGTGATCAAGATTCTCCATAGAGAATTCGTGGAGTCCCACGAGTCGTCAGATTTCGTGGAGGAGCAAGGAGGTTATGGTGGTCATTTCTGCAAGAAGAAGCTCAGGAGAGAGAGGGCTATAGATTCTCACCAATGAGGATCGTTGGATTTACTCGAAAAATTCCATTTCATGTATTCGTGGGTGGAAGGACTGAAGCTTCGACGTTTGGATTCATGAAATTGCAAAATCTGAAACCCTGACACAGTGAAACATTTCATAGTGGGGCCAATACTTGGACACGTGGTGGGGTCCGAGCAATTTGGAATTTTGGGGTTTGAATGAATGAGATTAAGCCAAGAGGTTGGCAGATCAAACCCCCAAAACATGAAAGAGAGAACTTCAGGATTCAGGAATTCGGGGTTCGTGGTGACATAAGGTTGGGATCGTGAGTCTAGGACCCCCGATACCTGAAATAGTGAAATTACATGGGCTAGCAGATCACGAGGAGGCGACAGGTGGCAGAATCCCATGTCAGATAGAGAGTTGGTGAAGAGACGCGTGGAAGAACATGGAGGTTTCCGACAAGGGTTGTGGGACCCAGAGCAGGCACGTAAGTCTTTTGGGATTTTGAGACCGAAAGGTAGAAGAGACATAGAGCTCTTGTATATTGAGTTCTTGGTGTGTGAAATAGCGTTGATCGTTGGATCAAGGGAAAGCTCCAGAACCATTGATTTCTTATGGAGGTAGAACCTTAGCATTCCAGCATTTATCGAAACTTGGCATATCGGCGTTTGGAGGTCTGAAGGCACAGCCGCTTGACCACAAGACTCACAAAGTCAGATCTCCTGAAGTGTGAAGGGAGATTCGCCGAGGTTTTCTATGGGAATATATTTCCCAAAAGGGAAATATAAGAGCCAGTTCGAGAGAGCTCTTCGGGCCAGAGGAATAGAGAGATCCTATGTGCATGGACTTTCGACTTGCGGGTTGGTAGGGCTGCGTCAAGTGTGGTATCAGAGCTTGATTCTTATTTGTATATTTCAGGTAGGAAAAGAGAGAAGGAATTTCAGTCATGCCACCAAGGAGAAGGGACAGACAAACACTCGATCTGCCAAGGGATAGAGAGGTGTCAAGAGAAAGAGGTAGATAGGTGTCGAATCCAGCTGTGGAAAGAGATATACATGTCCTACGCGCCAGAGTCATGGACATGGAAATAAAGTAGAGGCGCAAAACTGGTATTGGATATATCAGTGAGTTCTAAAGTGAAGATGAAGCTGGACATGGAGAAGAAGAAGTCACAACAAAAGATGCAACAAATGAATGCTTGATTAGAGCTGTTGCAAGAATGAGTGCAAGAGCCAAAATGGACATTCCAGTTTATGAGGGAAACTTGAATGCTGAAGAGCTTCTAGACTGGATTAGAGATCTGGACACATATTTTGACTATGAAGATGTCGAAGAAGACAAGAAGGTCAAACATGCTATCACGAGAATTAAAGGACATACAACATTGTGGTGGAATGAACTACAAGCTGACAGACGCTGTCAAGGTAAGCAGAAAATCAAGAGTTGGGATAGGATGATTGCAAAGGTGAAAGCAAAATTCATTCCCAGATATTACCAGATTACTCTGTTTTGAAGGATGCAGAACTTGAGGCAGAAGCTAATGACAGTGAAGGAGTACACTGGAGAGTTCTACAGGCTAAACATCAGAGCAGGTCATTGTGAAAGTAATGATGAAAAGGTTGCCGGGTATATGAATGCCCTGAGATACGAAACTCAGGATGAGATGAGCATGATGACCATCCGAATGGTGGAATATGCTTATCAAATGGCTCTAAAGGTGGAAGAGAAGCTGAGCCGAAAACAAGGTCAAAGAGGCTGAGGCAGAAGTCAAGCTAGGGGCAATCAGTTGTCCAAGATAGAAATCAGAAGCCTAAGGAAGACTGGAAGAAACCTCAACCTCAGATTGAGAGAGGTGGAAGCTCACAGAAAGGGCAATATGCTGGACAGAGAAGGTAGTATGCTGATCAGAGAGGAGAGTATGCTGATAACAACATTTTTCCTCGTACTAGAGGTAGAGGAAGAGGAAGAGATGGAGTGATAAAATGATTCATGTGCGGAAAAGTTGGACATAAGTCTTATGAATGTCCAGACAAGAAGAAAGAGGAAGGAGAGGCTCACATTGCCGAAGCTCAAAGGAAAAATTTTGAGGCAGAGGATGCTGAAGGCGGAAGATCACTGATGATGCGAAAAGGTCTTTTAACACCAGAGAAGGAGGTGGAGAGTTCAGTCCAAAGAAACAGACTTTTTCAGACTGTGTGCAAAACCAAAGACTGGAAATGTAAAGTTATTGTAGATAGTGGTAGCACGGATAATCTCATTTCTACAGAGATGGTAGAAAAACTGGAGCTGGAGACGATTGATCATCCAAACCCATACAAAGTTTCGTGGTTGCAAAAAGGACATCAAGTAAATGTCACTAAGCAATGTTTAGTTGAGTTTAAAATAGGAGGGTATAAAGATGAAATACTCTGTGATGTTATTCTTATGGATGTTTGCCATCTATTGCTGGGTAGACCGTGGAAATATGACAGGAATGTGATTCATGATGGGAGAATGAACACATACAACCTAGAGAAGAATGGGAGAACCCACATGCTGTTGCCGATTAAGGATAAAGAGGTGAAGCCTAAAGTAAGTAACATTGTACTTCTCATGAGTGGGAAGGAACTT
>JASDQU011175343.1:9955-26893 GCA_032191745.1 Picea mariana
TAGAACAGTCGGGGGGGTCCAAAATTTGCTGTCCACCATTGATATAAGCATCGCTAGATCAACCGTTGATCTTAGCATGCTCTTTATTCACCATATCGGACCCCCCCCACCGTTAAAGGTTGAACGGTCGAGGGGGTCTGGAATCATTGTCCACCATTGATCTACACGCCGCTAGATCAACCTTTGATCTTAGTGCACTCTTTATTTGGTGGGCACGAACAAATATGTGTAGCACAAACTTATGATATTGCTCTTTTTGTGGGTTTTTTGCTGCTCCCCTTTGCTTTTTGTCACCAAGTGGTTAGGAAACATAACCCAAACATCAAATCATGGATGTTTATTGAAGATCAAGCATATTTATTGAAGGAAAAAATGGCTAACCTATGTCCTAACCTACCTAACTACACATTTAGCCCATATTAGACTGTTGAGCTAAGGAATTACTCTACCCTGGGGCTATTTGATCAAGATTGAATAGTTTGATCAAATTTATTCACTAGCTAACCTAACTACCCGGTTAAGATTAGACAGTTTAGCTAGCCTTATTCACTAGACCTATCAACATAAATTCAAAGAGACTTAATCATGATTAAACTATATGGATCAAGTCATTGTTATTGCATGGGGCTTTTATCCATTTTCTTTTATGCCCTCTTTTATTCTTTTTTCTCATTTATTCTTTTTTTATTTTTCTTTCTTTTCTTTATTTTTCTTTCTTTTTGAAAATAATTTGTAGGAATGAAATATTATTTGCAAGACAACATACATCAAATAGTGAAATTTTTTCTAGTCGCCAGATGATCCTATAAATTATAGGGTTATAACACATGAGAAGAACATCTTGAAGATACAGGAGAAAGATGGATCCAAAAAGGCTAATGTTCAAGAATTCAGACAGTGATAGTGACATAGAGGCTAGACATACGTGTAGTGGGAGGGTGTTCAGAGAAGTTCCTCTTGTGAATGTGTTTAAGAAAAACTATGGGGATGAGGGTTTCTACAATGGAGAAGAGGCAGATCTGAAAGACGAGGAGCATTCAAAGGAACCTCGCCAAGAAGAACCGGAAGCTTCAGGAACTGCATCAATTTTTGAAGTAAGTACTATTAATCCTATTGTTGTTTTAGCAACATTAAGCAATCAGAGTAATCAAAGTCATTGGAGCACTCAGAGCACTATCACTAGTAGTCTGCCACATACTTAGTCCAGAAACCTAGGGAGATATATGGAAGACGAGATGAGGTTACCCACCTTTAGAGGAGATGCATCTGAAGACCCTGAAAAACACTGGTTTCTCTGTGAAGTTGTGTGGAGCATTAAGAATATCACCGATGAAGCTGTTAAACAAGCTCAGTTCAGCACTACCCTAAGAGATCGCGCACTGAGCTGGTATATGAAATTTGTCCAAGGTGCTACGCCTAAATCGCTGACTACCATTAAGACTTCACTAATTGATGAATTCAAGAAACATAAGTCAGAATCATAGTGCATTACAAAACTGAAAGAAATCAAACAGAGAATATATGAACCGGTCTAGGAGTTCGATCAGAGATTCAAGACCTTGACAGGCCATCTGAGTTTTAAAATCCCAGATGGGCAGAACAAGGAATGGTTCATTGCTGCCCTCTTACCACACATCAGAGTTCCTCTGATGCAACTGAAGATTTCTTCACAGGTTGAGGCACTAGAGATCACCATGAAGCTAGAATCAACCCCTATGGTAGAATCCAACTCAGGTATGATTCAAATCTTGAGTCAGCTAACTAGTTTGTCTCTACAGGTCGAAGATATGAAGAAATACAAGGGAAAAGATAAAAGAGAAGACATCTGGTGTGTCAGATGCAGGTCAGAAGGACATGAAAAGGAACATTGTCCCCTATTCCATGAATACTTGGCCTCTGGAGCTCCGATCCCTTTGAAACAAGTTACCCTACCCTGGTGCGAGGTATGTATAAATAGACATCACGGTGGTGAGTGCTATTACATGAAAAAATACATTCAGACACCCACAAATTTGTATTACACGTTCTGTAAGTCTATGGGACATGATTATAGGGATTGTAGGGCTTATGATCTCATGCATGAAAGGTCAAGGGATATATATAAGATTCAAAGTGAAGTACAACAAGAAGGAAACACTACTCAGTATAACTCCCCTGGGAGAGGAAACTTCAATCCTCGTGGTGGATTCTGAGGAAGAGGAAGAGGAGGAGGTATGGGTCGAGGTCGAGGATAGATAATTTGTTATAACTACACATAGCCTAGACACTTGGAAAGGGACTGTCAGAACCCTTGTACCACTTGCAACTATTGCAACTCTTTCAAGCATGTCATCAAGGAATGTCCAACATTGCTGGCTAAACTTCAAGAAAAACAGGGACCTCAACAAAACCCGCAGATACAATTAATCAAAGTCAAACCTCACGGAGAGGACCCTAGATTCATTTTTATCACTCAAGAGGCATTGTTACAGGAGAAGATAGAATGACCCAAGGAAAGACTACACAAGAATCAGGAATCAGGAAAGCTGTAGAGAAGACACAAACTTTTGATGCAAATAAAGAAAAACAAATGTTCGAGAAGGAAAGAAGAGAATTCAGGGGAGACCAAGGTTCTTCACCAAAGACATGACCAAAATTCAAAGAATGTGGAATGCCTCTAAAATTTGATCATTCTGCTTCGCCCGGAGATGGAAAAGAGGCAAGTAAACTTGGCATTTTCTTGTATACATTTATAGAGTTGATTAAAGACGAGAAAGCTATATAAGAACTACAAAATTTTGTCAGAAAGTATGAGATAGGAAGGGTAGATCCTTTATTGAATAAATAAATACATAAAATATCCAATAAGAGAAGGAAAAATATAGTATTACACTTGAATTCTCGGATTGGTGAATATGATATACACTATGTGGTGCTCGACTTAGGGTCGGAGGTCAATGTCATGATGAAGAAAACCTGGGCACTGATGGGAAAAACTAATTTTATCTATTCCCCTATCAGGCTTAGGATGGCCAATGAGCAGGAAATAAGCCCCTTTGGAAGACTGGAACATGTCCCTGTGGACATCGACGGAGTAAGGAAATTTTCAAACTTTGAGGTAATTGAGATAGTTGATGATAGTTGTCCTTATCCTGCATTGTTAGGAATTGATTGGGCTTTCAATAATTCCACTCTTGTTGATTTAAAGAAAAGATGAATGATGTTTGAAGGAGATGGCCTTAGGTTCATCGCACCATTAGATCCTAATGAAGGTCTGTGATACATTGAGCCCATCATAGAAGAAGACCGTGCATATGAACTGGAAAACATATATAAATCAATAGCCAGACAATAAGATTACATTATCCTACGACATATGGAAATTTGAGTTGGTGAAGTGACAGTGCATGTTCATCAGACTCAAAAGAAGCACTAGAGAACTGGTAGAACAAAATGTATGAAGTATCTACAAGGATATGTGCTAGATTAACCATGGAAGTACATTGGATAGACACAACAGTAAGTAACTTACCCACCTTTGATGGTCTGAATCCGTTAGAAACATTCTTATCGGACTTTGAAGAAAGTGTACCAATGCAACAATGCTTGTTAGCAATGGATGAGGCCTTGAAATCCACACCAACAAGATGGTGGGGGATGCATAAAGAAAACATTACAGACTAGGTACAATGTCATACTTTGATGACAATGCGGTTATCAACACAAGTAGAAGGATGTGAAGTTAGGTACATAGGTCGAAGTTGGCCAAAAGACCATGTGAGAAGTTGTGAAGAAGCCTGGAGAGCCCTTCATCAAAATAAGTGGGTGCACAAATTCATTAACATGCTGGACACAACCCCTATCAACTGGTACCTTCAAGCAGAGTTGTGCCTCATCACTGCAGAGTGGGAAGGTATGAATCATAACTTTGTCACCACCTTTTTATTCGAAAGACAATATCCTATAGTATATTAAGCATTATAGATTGTAAGACATAAAGTATTTGAGGAGGCACCTAGCCTCTCTTTGGAGCAAGAATAGGACGAATGGACTGCGCCTCTCCAAAAAATTTAAGGCTGTTACAACATCAATGCTGATGAGGACGATGATCCTAGGAAGGTGAACATCACTAAAATAGAAGGCCAACGAGATGTGGAAGGAACAGGAGTTGAGATACCATTTATTAGACAACCTATCAAGATCAAGAAAGTCAATATTAGAACAGAGAAAACAACGAATCTTGCAAATGTTGGAGATTATTGGGATGCTGCCACTATTGACAAGATCACTGAGTTACTGCATGAATATCATAACTTGTTTCCGACCAAGTCCATTGATATGAAGGGCATTAAAGGGCCTATGGGAGAGATGAGGATCCCTTTGAAGCCATATGCAAGACCAATCAAATAAAGATACTACATATTGAACCCTAAATATAAGGAGAAAGTGAAAATTGAGCTCAACAGAATGCTGGAAGTAGGAATTATAGAACCTGTCGAAGACTTAGATTGGATTAGCCCTATGGTAGTACAAGACAAGAAGACAGGAGAGATCAAGATTTGCATATATCTCAGGAAGATGAATGATTCCTGTTTGCATGACCCCTTCCCTATGCCATTTACTGACGAAGTGTTAGATAATGTGGGAGGTCAAGAGGTATATTCTTTTACATATGGATTTTTAGGATACCATCAGATCCAGATTGCCAAGGAAGATCACCATAAGACCAAATTTTCCACAGAATGGGGATCCTACTAGTATACAATGATGTCATTTGGATTGAAGAATGCCCCAACCATCTTTTCCAGGGTGGTGGTCAAAGCATTCAAAGAGTTTTTGCATAAATTTCTAGAAGCATACTTTGATGATTGGACTGTTTTAGTTTGTTGAAAAATCATATTGAATGTTTAAGGCTAATGTTGGACAAATGCAGACAGTGTCAAATTTCTTTGAATCTGAAGAAGTGCATCTTCTTATAACCATTTGGAGTGCTGTTAGGTCATATTGTATGCAAGAAGGAATTTCTAGTAGATCCATCTAAAATTTCCATTATAGTTGATCTACCCTCGCCTACTTCAGTCAAATAGCTGCGCACTGCGTTGGGACACACAAGTTATTACAAGAATTTCATTAAAGGATATGACCAGATTACAACACCCATGGAGAAGCTTTTGAAGAAAGACTGTCAATTTTGCTGGATAGAAGAATGCCAATAGAGCTTCGACACACTGAAATAGAAAATGGTTACTCTGCCTATTCTGGTTTTCCCAGATTGGAGCAAGGATTTTCATCTGCATGTGGATGTATCTTCTATTTCCTTAGGAGTAGTGTTAGCACAACCCGGGGAAGGAGATATTGACCATCCGTTAGATTTTTCTAGCAGGAAACTATCCACAACTGAGATTAATTACACCACCACTAAAAGAGAAGGGTTAGCCATGGTGTATGCACTTCAGAAATTTTGCCACTACTTGTTGGGAGGACACTTTAACATTTGTACTGATCACTCCACACTGAAATACCTAGTCAACAAGTCAGTGTTGGGGGGGATAATATGCATATGACTTCTGCTATTTTAGGAATATGATTTTGAGATCATAGTTAAACTAGGGAGAATGAGCAAAGGTCCTGACCACTTGTCGAGGTTGGAACATGGAGAATATCACTCTAGTTTGGAGGATACACTATCAGATGCACAGTTGTTGGTGATTAGAAATATTTATGACCACTTCACTGAGATAGTCTAGTTCCTGTCCATAGGAATGGCACCCAGTGAGTACACAATCACCCAGAAGAAACAACTAGTAGTGCGCGCTACGGACTTTTCACTTATAGTTGGAAAAATATACAAGATGGGACCTGATGAGATATTAAGGAGGTGTGTTATTGAGGTAGAGGGACCATTGATTCTCATAGAAGCTCATGAAGGAATCGCAGGAGGACACTACGCAAGGAATGAAACATCACATAAGGTTCCTAGAGCTGGCCTTTGGTGGCCTACCTTACACAAAGATGCTAAAGACTATTACAGAGCCTGTGATGTATGCCAAAGAGTTGGGAAACCATCTATAAGATATGAAATGCCTCTAGCACTGCAGCTGACCCTACAAACATTTGAGAAATGGGACATTGACTTCGTGGGACCTATAAACCCACCAAGAAAGCACACTGGAGCAAGGTACATAATCAATGTGACATAATACTTGACCAGATGGGCTGAAGCAAGAGTAGTTAAGGACTGTAGTGCAACTACAGTTGAGCGCTTCATATTTGATGACATCATAACTAGGTTTGGATGCCCAAAGATCCTTATGAGTGATCAAGGCACACATTTCATCAATAAGACCGTTGAATCCTTGACTGAGGAATTTGCAGTCCATCATCAGAAGAGCACAACTTACCATCCACAAGTGAATGGGATAGTTGAAGCGTTCAATAAGATCATGGAGATAGTGGTGACAAAGATTTGCAGTGTGAACAGGGATGACTGGGATTTAAGAGTACAAGTAGTACTATGGGCCTATAGAACCACTTGTACGAAACTAATAATGAAGACCCCTTTTAAGTTGGTTTATGGCCTTGAAGTCATTTTCCCAATGGAATATTTGGTACCAAGCCTAAGGATCGCTGCCTTTAAAGGTATGGATGACACTTGTGTTTTTTAGGAGAGGCTTGCGTTGGTGGTCAAACTAGAAGAAGAAAGATTTGTTGCAGGATTCCATCAACAAGTACAGAAGGAAAGAGAGAAGGCCTACCATGACAGACACATCAAGAAGAAGGCATTTAAGCAAGGTGATTTGGTATTGGTGTATGAAAGTAAGTTTATAAAACATGAAAGTTACGAATGCATTGGATTGGGCCATATGAGGTTGCCTATGTAACAGAAGGAGGAGCTGTGCAGTTGAAGAATTTGAATGGAGAATGGAAGAAAGGTTTGGTGAATGGGAGTTGATTGAAATTGTATTATGACAACCAGCTGCCTTGAATATGTCAGTAAAAGAATGAGGAAAAGGGTCTAGGTACCAGGTGCAGTTGAAATTGGGTACCAGAAACAGAAAAGACAATCTACACAAGGAAGGAGAGGAGGCATAGAGAAGAAAGAAAAGGCTACACTGCGCAATCTAAAATCAAAGTAAAACATAAAGATCATATCTGAAGTGCCTCGAGACGAGTCATAGGTGAGTGTTGGGGGATTGTTGGCCCTTGGTGATAGAGGTAAGAAAAGGTTAATACAAAAAAGGCAAAATGTGAAATGCACAGAAGACACAGTGATTGTTACTGGGTCGAAGCGAGCAAAAGAGCAGAAATGAAGGAGAAAAGTAAGAGAAAAGTCGTTGGATGAGGAAATCGAGGATGACAGATCAACAAGGAAGAAGGATCATGGAAAACTCAACAAGTGAAAAAATATTGGATGCTTTGGAGCATCGCGTGAGAAGGAAGGAAAGATAGGCTGGCGAAGCCCTGAAAACATGGGTCAAGTTGATCTAGGGTTTTAGACACCTAAGGTTTTGGTATCTAGGGTTTTGACACTTAGGTCTCAACCTAAGGCTATCGATGATTGATTGTAATGTATAAATAAAGGTCAAGAGGACCTGGGTTGGGTTGGTAGAATTGTTGTTGATAAAGCGTTTGGGAATGTTATGAGAAGAGATTGCTATTAAGAGAGAAATATTGTATTGTGAGAGCAGTCTATGTTGTAAGATATTCAGTTGGGTGTGAAGATTAGTCTTGTAGCTGGGTGCACAGGAGGGGAAGAGACAGAGAGAAGAGGAGAGGAGATATGTTGGCTAAGAGAAAATATCAAAGCTATATTCTTTCATATTAATATATTATAAAGCATAGTTCTGTGGATGTAGCCCTAGAGAGAGGGTGAACCACGTATATCTTGTGTCATGTGTGATTGATGCTCTATTCTTTTCCATTTGATATGCTGCTATGATTGTTAGATATCAGATATAACTTGCGTAATAGGTTATAAGAAGATAAATAATACTAGATTGTTGTGTGTTGGTTTCTTTGAATCCACTTTACATTCCTTCTAGTTGTAGACATCTTTGTCCTACAACCCCCTCATTTCTACTTTGGGTGAGACTGCATTGCCTTGCAGGTGTTGCCGAAAGGGTCGGTAGTTAGGGCTTGTTGGTGTTCTCTTGGAGCTGAACCCTGGGTTTTCCCATGTTCCAACAACCATCCAATTGTCCATATAAACCTCTATAAATTTGTTAATAAATTCTCAAAAGGATACTATTACAATCCGAGAAAATACTACAGGGGCATTCTTTAGGTCGAAGGGCATAAAATTGTATGCAAATGATCCCCATTTTGTTATGAATGTGGTCTTCCTTTTGTCTTCTTTGGCAATTCTCACTTGGTGATACCCCAAGAATCCATCTGTAAATGAGTAAGATTCTTTCCCCGCAACATGTTCTAGCACCGCGCCAGTAAAAGGTGTAGGAAATAGATCATGCACACATGCAGAGCTGAGGCTTATGTAGTCTACACATACCCTAATGTCCTCTGTACCTTTCTTTCTTTGGATGACTATGGGGCTAACCCATTCTGTTTCTTCAACTGGAAAAATAGGTCCAACCTCAAGCATCTTGTCTATTTCCCTCTTAACCTTCTCTTTCACACTGGGTTTAAGATGACATGGTCTATGCCTTACTGGTTTTGATCCTGATTTTAGTTCAATTTTCATCTCTCCCATAGCTCCTTTAATCTCTTTTAGCTCTGAAAACATCTTTGGGAATAAGTCCTCATACTCCTGCAACAGGCTATGTATTTATTGAATAGTTTTCTCATCCCAATAATCTCCTACCATAGCTATCTTGGGTTTGTCTGTAGTTCCTATGTTGACTTTTTGCAACTTCAATGGGTGATTATAAGAAATATCAGTTTGGATGGGTATGGTGTTCTGGATTTCTCTGCTTCCTTTTGTTTCTATAGTGGATAAATTTCTTAGTTCTTCCAAATCAATTAGGTTTTCCAAATCCTTCTCAATCTTATAACATTCTATAGGTGTCTCATCTGTGTCTAGGTGAAGGTTAGGCTGAAGCACTTGACTATGCTTTTCACATACCACTGGGTCTGATTTCCCTTCACCAACATCGGTAAAAAATATTTTTTTAATTCTTTGCAGGACCATCTTAAGCTCAGGGTACTTACTTGTAAAAGAGAAGTCCTTCCAAAACTAGTCTGCTAACATTTTCTAGTTGTTGGTATGCCTTTTGGTCTCTTCATGGATGTACCAAGATTTCATAATCAAACCTAGCGAATAGGGAAATACTTGAACCCACAAGAGAGATGGTATTTCTACAACTTTCCACTGTCTCACGCATTGTTCAATATGTGTTTTAGGATCATACTGCCCATTGAATAGTTTCACAACTTGGAAATCCATCCACATCTCTGATTTCAGTTGCTCCTTATATTGAAATCTATATCAGATAGCTTGCTTCACATTCTCCAAGTTCTTAATCAATGATTTATGAATAGCCCGCCATCTAGCAGGGGTGTTCTGGAGGGCTAAGTCCATAACTAAAATCCTTTGATCCTCCTCTATCTTTTCTTCCATGCTAACCAAAAAAATACTAAGTTTTGAGGTACCATTTTATATCGGATGTTCTCTAACCTCAGTTCCAACCCATCTAGATTCTCTGACAATTGCGCATCTTCTTGAAAATCTTTCATATGAACCTCGCTGCCAACTGTCAATATCTAGTTCTGAATCTTCGTCCACTGATTGTATGCTCCTCCAACTCACTGATCCATCAACAATAGGATTTATGTAGTCTTCTCTCGTTCCTACTGTTACAACGTATAACTGATCCAAAATTTCTCCTTCCATATTGTTTTCCATTGGCTTTGTATATCGAGGGCCTACATATGGATCCAAGGGATGAACTAATTTGATTCCTTCTACTTCGAATGTCATAATATCCATATTTAGGTCAATGACAACATAATTATCATAGGCCCAATCAATACCAAGTAGTGTAGGATAAGGGTCCTTATCCCCCATGATTTGATCACCTCAAAATCAGCTACAGTCTTCACTCTCACAACATCTATCTCCACATTTTCCAGCCTTCCTATTGGAAAAATACAATACTGATTGACCATTCTTAACTGGATTAAGGAATATGTCAACTGGGGTTTTCCTAAAGCTTCCCAAGTCTTTTTATGTAGTATGTTAACATCATATCCTAGATCTAACATAACATTTGCAATCTCAAACTCATCTAGCTGCGCTGCTAATCTAAACTCTTTCCCATACCATATTTTCCTTCTTTGCAGTCTCTGAGTATTCTTCTCAGGAATATTAGTCCTTATTCTTGTTTTTGGAGATTCTTCAGTTCCTAGGAATAGGTACAGGACATTGCACAATGTTTTTTTTTTCAGCTGGTCATTCCCAAGAATATCAGAAAATAACTGAAACCAAAGGTCAACTACATTTTGTGACTGCTTAGGTTGTCTTATCGGGACTATGAGGTTTCGGGGTGCAGGGGGTGAAGTAGGAAATTGCACAATCTTAGGATAAATGACAGTATGAGGGGGTTTTTCTTCCATCTTAGGGGAAGGGATACTCTGTAATACTTCTATTTCATTTTTAAAGAATAGCTTATGTTTCAGAGGGTCATACCTATCCTCCTTAGGCACTGCTTTTTGGATCTGAGGCAAATTATCATCATCTGCACCGGTCTTTGCTCCTCCTCAAGTAACAATGTTAATGTTGGGTAGCTTTCCTTTGATGAATGTCTTTATCTCTGAGCTTATAATATTAGATCCTCATTGACATACTCGATCTTCCCATTTCACAATTAGCTCTGGGCAGTGTTCAGGTGAGTGCCCATTGATTTTGCAGTGAGAGCACCATGGCCACCTCAGATGAGGACAATCCCTAGCCATGTGAACTTTATCATCATAGTTGTAGCATCTACTTGGTCCTCTTCCCCTGGTTCTTCCTCCTCTGAAGTCTCCTCTAGCTCCACCTCCTCAACCTCTTCCGGGTCCCTGAGGGGTCATTCTCCCCAAATTATGTTCGATCCGGTCTATCCGCAAGTGCATCCAATGCTCTACACTGGTTTGTAGCATGCATGGTAGAAGTGAAAAAACCACAATGTACTATATTTGGTACTGTTGAATACATCTGAATAATTGGGCATTGCTTTGGCCCATGCCCATGAATTCGACGAACCTCACAGTACTCGACTGTCGACGATTCTTGATTACATGGAAAAACATGATACGGGGTTGGGGTATGGAATGGTAAATACGCATATACTTGCACAACTCCTCCCATGGGTCTTGGTGAGGGTCCCATCGGATTCTGAGGAGGTCCCATTCCCCTCATTCGTGGACATTCGTTTGCCAGATGTCCCTCTGTGTAGCATCCAGTACATGATACTTGTGGTCGTCCTAGTATGGGTATCGTCAATTCTTGAATCTTCTCTGTTAGTGATGATATTTGTCCTTGTAGTTGTGTGAAATTTTCATTTGTTGGGGGTCTGGTCACTCTCAAGCTCCCTAGATATCCTGCCATGGCTTCACTCTTCATTGATTGTTCCAAGGCATCTGTCAAAGTGGTTATCCGTTGTTGCATTAAAAAAATCCATGTCAAAGGTAGAAACCCTTGGATATACCATTCTCTTTGATGATCCTCATTAATTGGATGTGCTAACATCCCTATAGCATCTTTAAACTTATGACTATATTCCTAGGCTGATTCACCTTCCCTTTGCTAAATTTTGTGCAACTCAAACAGAGCTTGTTGTTTTGACCGAGGTAGCTTAAACTCTGCTATGAATTTTATCCATACTTGGCCAAGTGTGAATGCTTTTCCTTGCACTCCTGGCACTCCTGGCTCAATATACTTCATGTACCATTTGAGAGCACGACCTCTCAATGTAGTCTAGAATTCGACCAATTTATTTGCGTCTAGAGTCCCTCTGGAGCTATAGATTGCTTTGCATAGGAAACAATGATGCTCAACATCCTCGTCCCCTTTACCCTAGAATTTAGGGTATCGAGTGATTGAAACTCCTGCATTATTAGCCATTTCTAATCTTACTTCTCCTATCAAGATAAAACCTAACGATCTTGGTTGCAATCTACTAGGGGATCCCAATATCCTCCAAATATTCACACTTACCGGTTGCGACTGACTAACTGACTGTAATGAAACATGAATAACATAAGAAGGTAGTATAGAATCTACCACTGGTATGGAAGACACTTGGGGTACTAGTGATTCAGGGATGGTGCCATTGGCTTTGGGGCAATTTTCTTTGATCTAGGGGGTCTTGTTCTCATCCTCTGGAGCGGTCTCTTTAGTCGGATTCCCGATATTTATTGGCATCAAGGTTGAATATTCTCTTTCTTCTACAAGATCCATGCCGACTTCCTTTTCCTATGCTTCTACACCTTCTTCTTCTTGTAGACCCTCTTGGGGAATTCTTTCTCTCTGTGCTTCTCTCTCACTTAATATTTGACCGGACAGTCTTTCCTGTCTTCTCATATTTCACAACTCTTCCTTTTGTCCTTCCTCGACTTCTCCTGGTCCAAATTTCTTCCGCAACTTCTCAGACTATATCAATGCTTTCTTTATCTCACTGTGCCACCACTTCTCAACTATGGCGGCTCTTTTCAAGGCTCACTCGTCCCTTGAGTCCATTTATTACTACTCCCCAATTTTTCAAAGAGCCCTCTCCTCTCTCTCAGGCCATGATTCCACCCCAAACTCACCCCACCCCAAGCGAGAGTGTTTAGGCTGCCATGTCATTCAGGGAAATAGTCAACATCCCCTTTCATCAAGAAACCTTAATCCACATATGGATTTCTCTCAATAGTCTTTCCCTTGTGTCTTTCTTGAAATCCTCTTATGCATGTGAAAAATATTGGTGATTCTCAGCTCCAAACTCGATAATGTATCCTTCCAATGTTGTATTGACCCATAAATCGATCGCTCGCATTACCGGACGATCCAATCGATGAAGCGCTGTAATAATTTCTGTATCCCAAGCACATGTATTCTTGAATTGTTCTTGGAATTCCAGAGCTTCTTAGAGCCTATCTATCCAGTGGAAAATTTCTTCCAGAAACTTAACCCATAATATCTCGTACTGGTCACTTGATCTTTCTGAGTAAAAGACAACCTCTCGTGTATCTTTCACCTATTTTCCTCACAACTCCACTTATTTCCATATGAAGGTGTCAAAATTTTTCTCCCACCATTGGTGAATATCATATCGATGAATCTGTGGAAGTATTCTCCCTATAGGTTCCGTTTTAACGCAAGTCCCGACAACAAAACCATTTTTTTGGCGTAAATTTGATCAGACCAGGGTCCTTCTTAGGTTACCAAAAAAAGGTACCGAGTAGTCTAGAGTGCTGGAATTTTCATCTTGTTAGGAGAGAAGAAGTCTCACCTAAAGTGCAACCAAGACAAGAAGATAGGGAAGGGTAAGGAGAATACTTAGGTGGATCTCCAGAATCATCAAGCTTCAACATAGTTTTTCATAAGATGAACTAACAAGTGGAAAATCTGAACTCATTCATAACTAATAATAAGGACAACAGATTTGCGATCACATTTGCAACTAGATAGAACATATTGATCTTATCAAACATGAAGAAGTAAAGTAAAATGACAATTCATAGACATAGACAAAGTTACACAAAATATTTCAAAATTTTAGGTCCTTCCATATATTATCATCAAAAGGGTTTCTCAGATACAATCCAACAATAAGTCATTACCCTATTACAATATTTTTCTGGCTCCAAACTCATTCCTCGGAGCTCTATCTACCCTTTTCCCAAATTGGATATTAATTAAAATAAGAAAACCTCAACAAAGTGAATGATAATCCTGTCTAACCCCTTACAATCATATACATCTCGTATATATAAGCTAATTGGGATTTTTTGGTTTGAGACTTCCCATGATTTCTTATTCTTGTTCTATTGTAACTTCTTTCTCCTTGCTGGTGTTGCGCTATCCTTCTTTCCAACCATTTTCTGTTTCCTCACTTTCTTTGCTGTCCAACTCCTTTGTGGCTTGCACAACTTGTGTTTGACCAAAATTGGGACTATAGTCTTCTTTGCGCAACTTCTAATAAAAAAAACAAAGGGCCCAACATAGAGCACAAAGTGTATCCTTGTTGGATACCTCGAAGATGTTAAGGGATAAATACTTATTGATCTTTCCTTGGACCAGCTCATCATTGAGCGCAATGTCGAATTTGAGGAAAGTTTCTCAAATGTACCTCAACAATTGCATGCAGACACCTTTATTCTTCCACCTGTCAGAGATGATGAGCATGCACATGCCAACTATTATCCAGATGAGAGTTCTGATTCAAAGGATTCAGATGATCTAGATATATATTTGGTACAGTCAGATGCAGAGCCAGAGATGAGGCCCAAGTGGGCCTAGACTACTCTTCAAGATGCAGGGAATCTTGTTGTTGATCCAATTGATACTAGGAGGACTCGATATAATTTAGAGGAGCCTCCTCTTGCACTCACTACCAATGAACCATTTCCACCCATGCATATTTTCTTGGTTCAGTCTTCAGATCCACAGTATTATGGCGAGGCTACTGGAAATCATTTTTGGGAATCCTCCATGCAATAGGAGTAAAACTCCCTCCTCAAGAACTAGACTTGGGATCTGGTTCCCCTTCCTTCTAGAAGGAAACTTGTTAGGTTCAGATGGTTGTATAGTACAAAGAGCACAATGGATGGATAGATTAGCAGATACAAAGCTAGGCTAGTTGCCAAAGGATTTTAGCAGGTGCATGGAATTGACTATGATGAGACCTTTGCTCAAGTATCAAATATGGATTCCATACATTTGGAACTTGCCATTGTGGCGGCCAAGGGATGGGAAGTCCATCATATGGATATGAAGAATTCATTTCTTCATGGCGATCTCTTTGATGAGATCTATATGGAGCAGCCCCAGGGATTTATGCATGATTCCTCTTTGGTTTGTTGACTGAAGAAGTCTCTTATGGACTTAAGCAGGCTCTGAGGGCATGGTATGCCAAGATGGACTCCTACCTGCTATCATAAAAATTTGTACATTGTAAGTCAGACCCAAATGTTTACATGCTCAGGATGACTCACTCAATTCTACTCCTAGTTTTGTATGTTGATGATTTGTTGGTCACCAGTTACTCGACTTCAGTGATTGCTGTAGTCAAGAGGATTCTGCATGACAGGTTCTTGATGACAGACATGGGTTTGATACACTTATTCCTTGGACTTGAGATTAGTCATGATGCATCAGGCATCAAACTGTCTCAGGCCAAGTATGCATGAGATCTCCTTGAGAGGTTTCACATGACAGACTACAATTCTACCTCGACTCCTTTCCTATCAGGAGTCTGACTTGAGGATGGCGGGGACACTCCACTAGTTGACAACGCACTGTCTAGAGCTAGTTGGGAGCTTGTTGTATCTCACACACTCTAGACTAGACCTCTCCTATGCAGTTGAAGCAGTCTATAGGTTCATGCAAGAGCCACATGAGCTACATTAGAAGGATGCAAAGTGCATCCTTCGATACGTATAGGGCACCATCACCTTTGGGATTCATTATGAAACAAAATCTACATTGGACCTCATCGGGTTCACTGATTTTGACTGGGCTAGCGATAACATTGATCGCAAGTCCACATATGCTTACTCACTCAGTCTTGGTTCCGATACTATTTGTTGGTCAAGCAAGAAGAAGGTTTCAATTTCTCTATCTTCAGTCGAGGAAGAGTACAAAGGGGTAGTTGTTGGTTGTGAAGCCTGATTATCTTCCTGATTCAGAGGTCCTTGCTTTCAACCGTGTTTATACCCCATGAAGTATTTACACCCCAGAATTATGTACACTCTTCCACGCGGGGGAGTGTAGAGGGGGGGTACCCCCTCTACGGGGTTCGGGGGGGCTATCCCCCCGGTTGGGGGGTCTGGAGGCAAGAGGGCCCCCGGAGGAAAAATTACCTTGTAAATGTATATTTTAATTTCATTGTAAATCTGGATTGTTCATTATAAGGTCACAGATCTAACGGTAGAGATTATGTTAGGGTTTTTTTCCCTAGAAGGAAACCCTCTTTTATGAGGGAAATGTATTGCAGCTATGGTTAATGGTGAATATTGTATTCTGAGATAGGAGACTATGAGAGAGAGAGAAGAGGAAGTTACAACGGGTTTGCTGTAGGTTGTATCCCTTCATATGCTGGATAATAATAAAGGAAGGACTTGGAAATTTCTCTGGTGGACATAGCCCACACTGGGTGAACCACATAAATCTGTGTCTCTATTGTATTGTGTATCTTCTGTGTTTTGTTTCCGCATTTTTTTTTATTTTATTGCTCCACGGTCCTGTTTTTCTAACAACTGGTATCAGAGCGAAAGGTAACTCGCAGGAAAAGAGGGTTCCTGGTTCGAGTGGGAGCAATGTCGGAAGATGGAAGGTTTAGGGTCGAGAAATTTAATGGCCAAAACTACCAGTTATGGAAGATGCAGATGGAAGATTATTTATATCGGAAGGATCTATTCCTACCATTGGGTGGAGTAGCAAAGAAGCCGACGACCATGAAGGACGAAGAATGGGAGATTCTTGACAGAAAGGCTCTAGGAATGATACGACTGAGCCTGACAACGTCGATGGCTTTCAATATTTCCAAAGAAAAGACAACGAAGGGTTTGATGGACGCATTGGCCAAATTGTATGAAAAACCCTCGACGTCCAATAAGATATTTCTAATGAAGAGATTATTTAATATGAAGATGTCAGATGGTGGGTCTGTTGCAGATCATTTAAATGAATTTAATATGGTTACTAATCAACTAAGTTCTGTAAAAGTGGACTTTGATTATGAGGTCAGGGCTCTTCTAATCTTGTGCTCATTGCCAGAAAGCTGGAATAGCTTGGTCATGGATATAAGTAACTCTGTCTCT
>JASDQU011175344.1:0-11867 GCA_032191745.1 Picea mariana
ATCCTACTCTTTTCTGCCACAATCATATCCTTTCGACATGCCAAGATTTGATGAAATTAATTCCAAACATAACATTGATAAAGTTGGATTTGACGCTATTTCACTTTCATCACTCACATGGGAAAAGGACATGTTGCGAGATGATTTTACATAGTTTATTATTGAAAAAGACAATGCACTATATCTTATGGAGATCAAACATTCTACGTTGCATATTCATTCTTTGATTAGCTCGAATTTTAATTTTTATGCTTCACATTTTGAAATGATCAATCTCATCAAAGGAAGCATCCAAACCAATGATCTAATTGATGTCACGAATCCTCTTATGATGAGTTCCCCATTCATATATTCGTTTCATGAAAGTCATGGTTTGCATCCTCATTTTTGTGGCAGGATCTTAGGATGGCTTGAATATTCGAATATAAAAAATCGTCATAATAAAGATAAAGTTGTGCTTGCTTTGTTTTTACATAAGTATCTTGGAAGTAGGTATGACATATTTCTTTTAGATCCTCCATGTGAAGAAATTAATGAACATTTAGAGAATTGTCAGGAGGATGGGGCACTTCAGCCTTGGTTGATGGTTATGAAATTTCCCCATAATCTTGACAAGTTTTCCAAACTTACTTACACTCGCCCATGCCATTATGACCCATATCATGACAAGATTTCCGAATGGCTGGAGGATTCATACAACAAGAATATTCAAGGGAATGGTAAGATCATGCTTACTTTGATTTTAAATGATGATTATGAAGGCAATTGTGATATATTTCTGTCATTTTTTGATATATTACCATTCTTGTTAGTAATTTTTTATTTTGTTTCCATTGCAGGATTGGAGTTACTCCAATGGCTACATTGGAAGCATGACTTCACGTAGTATTATGATTTGTTTAGTAGTTAGGGTAGGTTTAGAAGAAGATTTTCTTTTAGTTTTATTCCTCACTATTTCTCTTTGTAATAATGCAGTCATGAGCACAAGTGGGTGCACCAAGAGAACCATAATATGATTGTTATCAGGGAAGTTCGCTTGATCATTTTCTCTCTTCTTTTCGTTGAACATTTCTTTTCAAAAAAAGCAGTATCATCATGAAAATCTTAATTGGAGAGTAAAGAGATAAATAAATTTGAACTATAAATTCAACCCTAACCCAAGATATTACGAGTAGGACTGCATTCACATTAATCAGGATTTTTCTATTTTCTTTCAACCTCCCAAGAGATATTTCGCATGATGTTTTCAGATCCATGTTGGTACATTTTTTTTTTGTTTTGATTTGTTTTGGTTTCCCTTTTTATTTCATTTTCATTTTATTGGTTTTCTTCTACCTTCTGGTTAAAACACGTCTGTATCACGGTTTGGTTCAAAGAAATAAAACAGAACGCTTCATCTTAAAATAGCTATCAAGGACTGTTCGAGCGTCAACTGTTGTAATTTCCTAAAACGCAGACTAGTTAAAGAGGTTTTTCTGTTCAGAATTGATTTCATGGTTTCACTTTGCAATTATGAACAAACACGACTATCATTAAAAGCTCCTTACGTTGTCCCTTCTTTTAAGAAAGAAACTCAAGGATGCCTTCCTATCCTCAAAAAATCAGTTTCATCAGGAAACTATTTTCAGATCATAATGAAGGTTATCAAGTGAAAATTAAAAGTCTGGAAAATAACAAGTCTTGTAAAAACTAGAATTTTCAGTGTCACCCCACTCTTCTGAATGTCTTTAAATTTATATCATATTGTGAATAATTTCTCAAGAGTTGTGGGAAGTGTTTGTAAACACACTGGGATACTAAACAGGTCTGTTGGCAGTGGGGAAATTCATGCATGATGCCAAGACAACTTTGCTGGGGTACTGAACAGGCCCGCTGGCAGCAAAGCAATGTCGAGCTCAAGAAATCTTCTCAGGTATAAATTTGGATATTGGTCATAAGCATCCTTCATGTTGAATTGAAATTTCTTGTACAGGATAGAGTCATCAGAGTGGTTTAATTGACATCCTTGGTGAGGCTATGGATGCCTACTGGCAGCAGTGGCCTTGTCAATAGTATCAGAGCCATTAACTTGAACATCGTGGCTCTCATTTTTAAAACATTTGTCACCAGATTTCATTTTAATGGAAAGATATCTGAAGCCGGACTGTGTAATAATTTTTGAGATGTTTGATTTCCTTCAGTTGTTCTTTGATCTGCAATCATTCTAACAATCCTAACCTGAACTCATCAGTGATACAGAGATAATTGTTTCTCCCAACAAGTCGCCATTGTTGGCAAACCCACAATATTTTCAATTCTTAAAGCAACGAATCATAGATTTTCTAATTTCCTCCGCTTAAAAATATGAACATTGTGGCTTGAAAGATGAATCTTGGGCTATAAAAGGTTTTTATTTTTCCTAGTTCTCGTTTTCATGCTTCGTTCATGACTGAAAGCATGAACGAAGCATTGAAACTTATGAATTTATTGCATTTGATTTTAAGGCTTATTTCCCTAGGAAAACTAATGATCATACACACCTTTTTAAGGATGATATCTTGCTTTGAGGCCTATCTCATTTCAATAAAATGGTTGTTTTAAATTGTTCATTGTTAAAAGGTCTACTCTGGACATTTAAATAATACACTAAGAATCGATTGATGTTAGGCTATGATTTTGTTCCATGAATGATTCTTGGTAAATCCTTCTATGGTCACTATTTTGTGATTGGTTAAACACCTCTTATCTTAACCTTACAATGAGTAACTTCACCCTTTTCACAGTGATAATATTTAAATGCATATGGTCGCATTTCGTACTCTACTGATAGTGGAAGTTTGAAAACGACATGTCCATCATTTTGATTTAAGTCTCGGGATTTATCCTGTACCCTCAGCGATTCATTACATGAAACACCCAATTCTCTTATGAAACCACTTATTCCTTCATTTAATTCGCGCGTGGGTTTTGTTTCTTTGGTTCTTGCCCTGGTCTCTTCTGTTTTCGAAACCATTCATGCTTACAATCATCTCTTTCTTCTTTCATGACTGTTGATCTGTTGAACCTTTATGGCCCCTTTCGTCCGAGTAGATCTGAACAACCCTGAAGTTTCACACATTTGTTATTACATAGCAGAGTTTAATCTCGTTTTTTTCTTGCTGGAGACACAATTTTGCAGGAGTGATTATGAGCAAACCGTGACGAATTAGACCAAACCCTTGAAAACCCAGAACACAAATGGGCTCTTTACCTTTGTTACGAGCCATTTCCCTGGAAATTAGATCGTTTCATATGCTTTCCTTGACCTTTGGAAGTAAATTTCTCAGAATTCACGTTTCGGTTAAGATAAGCGTTTTGTTTTATTTTATTTTTACAGACATTCCTACAGTGCTGGGTAAACCTCGCATAGAGAAACATCCCTTCACATGCCAGACTCTTTGAAGGAAAACTCTCGTCATGAGGCAATGCTCGACCATTTTTACCTGGGCAACAAGATGTTAGTTTTGAGATTTCAGAATTTTTTGTCCATGAATTAATTTGTCTGCCCTAATCTTAACATAAAATCCCCAATGGAAACCCTTCCAAATAGTCAACAATTTGACTATGTTGATAACCTTCCACCATGCCTGAGACGTAATAAGTTTTTCTAGGGATTAAATTTGGTAAAAAAACCCACAGGCAACAGTGGAGATGTTCTGACACATGGCCATTGACATCCTCAAACAACTATCACAGATCCACGGTGTGAAGTTTGTCTGTTGTGGATCGATAAGTATTATACAGACATACCTATTCTTCAATTGCAACTCAAAACCCTTTCCACTCAGATCGACTCATTAAAGAATGAAAATCATAGACTAAAGTCCATTATTCAAAGGCAAGGCAAGCATCTGAAAAGGACTCGAAACGTGATAATTAAGAATGCTGAGAGTGTTACAACAGTAGTTAACTCTGAAATCTTGTGAGTCAAATTTAGCATGCAGTTATGAGGTAAATATTTGTTTGATTTTCTTAGTTGTATTTTTATTTTAGTTTTTCTAATATTATAAATTTAATTAGATCTCTGTTGTTTAAAATAAACTAGCTTCAGCTGATTCTGTAGCCAGTTTATCTTCATTCGAATTTGTGGAAATTAGTGGTTATAATATTATCTAAACTCCTTTATTTTATTTTTTTCTCACAGGATATCAAGTAACTGGTGGTGATCTGATGATATGGACTATTTATGAGCTTACTATCCATTTCTTTGGTCGATATTTTGTAAACAGAAATAAGGTTTTTTTAGTTTTGAGAGATACAGTGTGATATGGAGTGGTTATATTCCCCTCTATTTTGTGATTAGAAAATAATTTTCGAGATTTAATCTTATCCCACAAGATAGGATGTTTAGCTTCTCTAAACTCTTTAAATACTTGTAATTTTTGTAATCAAGACATCCTCACCTGGGGCAGAAGATGGACTTTTGATCAACAGACTTTAATGGAACAACAATACACATTTTGGCTTTAGCTTCTTGTGGGTGGTGTCTTCATTAAGTTTCTATTCATATTGATATTATAATAAGTTTTGAAAGCTTTAGTATTCATCATTTATTACATTATTGGGATAATTCCTTTATGATGTTATCCATAAAAAATGCTTCAGATACAAATTTTGTGATCATCTATTCAGCTTCAATTACAGGGTTTCTCCTTTAATTTTTGTTGATAGATTAAATGCAAGGATGTTGGTTAACAAATTTTTCTTAATGCAATTTCTTGCAATTATAAGATCACAGTAACTATTGGTATCATGATATCTGTTATTTAAATTTAATTCCCAACATAATTGTTCTGTATTTATTCAAAATAGACTTAAGATTCAGTGCAGGTTTCCCTCCTAGACAAGGTGGTTAGATGTTTTCTGATCGCACAGATATTTGGATGCATATCATTAGCTCGATAACAGGTTAGCTCGATTTCATTTTTCTACTATTTGTTTATCACTGAAATTTTAATGTAAAGTTTGGATTTTGACTATCTGTACATTTTCATTTCATAACATTTTCTTCATTAGTTTAAGGCTTATAAAAGAAAAATCAAAAAATATTTCTATGTTCTTTCTTTATCTGTTTCTTCGAAAGCAGTCATTTTCAGAATGAGTTTAGTAAGTTTAGATTAAAACTTACATCTTGTAAATAATGTAAATATAGATGAAAGTTATCTATATTTTTCTTAAATACGCTTATTACAGTCACATTATAACATATGCACATATATATATAGTATTTAATAATTAGTAATTTATTTATTTTCTTTTATTTCACTTCTTTTAGGATTCTTAGATTGGCCAACAGAGCCATTAAACCCATCAAAACGAGTTATATCAAATGAATTGGGTTACTTAGACAACCCCAGACTGGAATCATTCTTCCAATTGATGGATGGTCATTTTTTCCCGTCAAAAAATGGCGCTAGAAGGGCCTGACTGACATGTTGGCCTTGTAGGAGCCTTTATTTCGAATGTATTTAATTTCCCCATGGCTCCCCAAATCATTGTGTTTGAATATGCTTTCCAATTCTCATTACCCGATGTTCCCAACGAGACAGTCTCTCGCTTGTCCAAACTCATATTTGATGGTTGAGGAAATGCATCTCCTAAAGACCACCTTAACAAGTTTTGGGGCAAATACATCAAACATGGCATTTCTGATTTAAGAGTTTTATGCAAATTGTTCGCTTTTTCTTTTAGAGGTCAGATTAAACATTGGTTTGAGTCCTTTCCAGCATGTCACATTTTTTATTGGTTTCAATTTGTAGATGATTTTTTATATGATTTTGAAATTTATGATTACAATCAATTATGTGAAGAATTTCAGACTTCGCTAATCAATGGCAATTCATCTTCGGAATACTTTTCGATAAGAATCTATCATATCCTCTGTACATTTAATCTTGATGGCATGTCAGTTGTAATAAATCTCCTCTATGATGCTTGTGTCCCTTTCATCCAGTCACATTCAATCACGAATGATGAATCAGTTGCAAATCCTATCACTCAATTGTGAGAATACTTTAGTTCGCAGGATGAGAGGAATCCATCTAAAAATTTTGAACAAGCAAGGGAGGTAGAATCTATTGACCATGTTCTTACCAACAAACAAACTGGTTTTTCCTCTGAATCATTATATTTTCAGTCTTCAACCATCATGGAAGAAGATTCGATTCTTGGTCAAGGTGAATATCGTCATTCTTGTAACTCATGCTCTAATCAATATTTAAACTCAGTCATTGAAGAACACTTAAGCGACGAAAATCATCTTAAACATTCTAACATTCCTATGAAACTGATTAGAGAAGAACATATGCAATTGGAATGAGAAACCTTAAACCTTCATCCTCAAAATGTACTTTATCCACGGGAAAGACTAGACATTTCTCACGTAAATTTTGAATTATCTATCATACGGGAGGGAAATCTAGATGATAATATTATGTTGAAGAATTTATAACCAATACGAAGTGAGAGTTTTAAAGAAAGTGAATAGAAATGTCTTGAGAATACCATTGTTAAATATCATAGCTCGAGAGATTATTTTCACGTGCTTATTTCTGATTCCTTTTATTCTTTATATCCTGATCTCTTCTTAGATTCTGGTGGACTTGATACCTTACCTACAACATCCTACTCTTCTCCACCACAATCATATCCTTTCGACATGCCAAGATTTGATGAAATTAATTCCAAACATAACATTAATAAAGTCGGATTTAATGCTCTTTCACTTTCATCACTGACGTGGGAAAAGGACATGTTGCGAGATGATTTTACACAGTTTATTGTTGAAAAAGACAATACACTCTATCTTATGGAGATCAAACATTCTACGTTGCATATTCGTTCTTTGATTACCTCAAATTTTAATGTTTATGTTTCACATTTTGAAATGATCAATCTCATCAAAGGAAGAAGTCAAACC
This sequence comes from Picea mariana, assembly GCA_032191745.1. Lineage (NCBI taxonomy): Eukaryota > Viridiplantae > Streptophyta > Pinopsida > Pinales > Pinaceae > Picea > Picea mariana. The sequence continues at coordinate 6,938 of JASDQU011175344.1, forward strand.
AATGATCTAATTGATGTCACAAATCCTCTTATGACGAGTTCTCCATTGATATATTCGTTTCATAAAAGTCATGGTTTGCATCCTCATTTTTGTGACAGGATCTTAGGATGGCTTGAATATTTGTATATAAAAAATATCCATAATAAAGATAAAGTTGTGCTTGCTTTGTTTTTACATAAGTATCTTGGAAGTAGGCATGACATATTTCTTTTAGATCCTCCATGTGAAGAAATTAATGAACACTTAGAGAACTGTCAGGAGGATGGGGCACTTCAGCCTTGGCTGATGGTTATGTCATTTCCCCATAATATTGACAAGTTCTCCAAACTTACTTACACTTACCCATGCCATTATGACCCATATCATGTCAAGATTGTCAAATGGCTTGAGGATTCATACAACAAGAATATTCAAGGGAATTGTAGGATCATGCTTACTTTCATTTTAAATGATGATTATGAAGGCAAGTGTGATATAGTTCTATCATTTTTTGATATATTACCATTCTTGTTAGTAACGTTTGATTTTGTTTCCATTGCAGGATTGGAGTTACTCCGATGGCTACATTGGAAGCATGACTTCACGTAGTATTCTGATTTGTTTAGTAGTTAGGGTAGGTTTAGGAGAAGGTTTTCTTTTAGTTTTATTCCTCATTGTTTCTCTTTGTAATAATGCAGTCATAAGCACAAGTGGGCGCACCAAGAGAACCATAATATGATTGTTGTCGGGGAAGTCCGCTTGATCATTTTCTTTATGCTTTTCGTTGAACATTTCTTTTAAAAAAACACAGTATCGTCATGAAAATCTTAAATTGGAGACTAAAGAGATAAATAAATCTGAACTGTAAATTCAACTCTAACCAAAGGTATCATGAGTAGGACTGCATTCACATCAATCGAGATTTTTCTATTTTCTTTCAGCCTCCCAAGAGTTATTTCACATGATGTTTTCATATCCATCTTGGTACATATTTTTTCTGTTTTGATTTGTTTTGGTTTCCCTTTCTATTTCATTTTCATTTTATTGGTTTTCATCTGCCTTCCGGTTAAAACATGTATGTATCACGGTTTGGTTCAAAGAAATAAAATAGAATGATTCATCCTAAAATAGCTATCAAGGATTGTCAGAGCATCAATTGTTGTAATTTTCTAAAATGCAGACTAGTTAAAGAGGTTTTCTGTTCAGAATTGATTTCATGGTTTCACTTTGCAATTATGAGCAAACACGACTATCATTAAAATCTCTTTACGTTGTCCCTCCTTTTAAGAAAGCAACTCAAGGATGCCTTCCTATCCTCGAAAAATTAGTTTCATCAGGAAACTATTTTCAGATCATAATGAAGGTTATCAAGCGAAAATTAAAAGTCTGGGAAATAACAAGTCTTGTAAAAAATAGAATTTTCAGCGTCACCCCACTCTTCTGAATGTCTTTAAATTTATATCAGATTGTGAATAATTTCTCAAGAGTTGAGGGAAGTGTTTGTAAACCCTCCAGGATACTGAACAATTCTGTTGGCAGAGGGTAAATGCATGCATGATGCCAAGACAACTTCATCAGGGTACTGAACAGGCCCGCTGGAAGCGAAGTAATGTCAGGTTCAAGAAAAATTGTCAGGTATAAATTTGGATATTAGTCATAAGAATCCTTCATGTTGAATTGAAATTTATTGGATAGGATAGAGGCATTAGAGTGGGTTAATTGACATCCCTACTGAGGCTATGGATGTATGTTGGCAGCAGTGGCCCTTTCAATAGTATCAGAGCCATTGACTTGAACATCGTGGCTCTCATTTTTAAAAAATTTGTCACCAGATTTCATTTTAACGGAAAGATGTCTAAAGCTGGACCGTGTAATGATTGTCGAGATGCTTGATGTCCTTCAGTTGTTCTTTGATTTGAAATCATTCTAACAATCCTAACCTGAGCTCTTCGGTGATACAAAGATAACTGATTCTCCCAGCAAGTCGCCATTGTTGGCAGCCACACAATATTTTCAATTCTTAAAGCAACGAATCATAAATTTTGTAGCTGCCTCCACTTAAAAATATGAACATTGCTACTTGAGAGACGAGTCTTGGGCTATAAAAGGTTTTTATTTTTCCTATTTCTCATTTTCATGCTTCGTTCATGACTGAAAGTTTGAACAAAGCATTGAAACTTATGAATTTATTGCATTTGATTTTAAGGCTTATTTCCCTAGGAAAACTAATGATCATACAAACCTTTTTAAGGATGATATCTTGCTTTGAGGCCTATCTCATTTCAATAAAATGGTTGTTTTAAATTGATCATTATTATAAGGTCTACTCTGGACATTTAAATGATACACTGAGAATCGATTGATGTTAGGCTATGATTTTGTTCCATGAATGATTCTTGGTAAATCCTTCTATGGTCACTATGTTGTGATTGGTTAAACACCTCTTATATTAACCTTACAATGAGTAACTTCACCCTTTGCATAGTGATAATATTCAAATGCATCTGGTCCCATTCCATACTCTGCTGATAATGGAAGTTTTAAAATGACATGTCCATCATTTCGATTTAAGTCTCGGGCTTTATCCTGTACCCTCAGCAATTCATTACACGAAACGCCCAATTCTCTTATGAAACCACTTATTCCTTCATTTAATTCATGCGTGAGTATTGTTTATTTGGTTCTTTCCATGGTCTCTTCTATTTTCAAAACCCTCCATGCTTATAGTGATCTCTTTCCTCTTTCGTGAGTGTTGGTATGTTGAACCTTTATGGCCCCTTTCGTCCAAGTAGATCTGAACAACCCTAAAGTTTCACACATTTGTTATTACATAGTAGAGTTTAATCTCGTTTTTTCTTGCTGGAGACACGATTTTGCGTGAGAGATTTTGAGCAAACCATGACGAATTAGACCAAACCCTTGAAAACCCAGAACTCCAATGGGCTCTTTTACCTTTCTCGTGGGCCATTTCCCCAGAAACTATATCATTTTAGATGCTTGCCTCAACCTTTGGAGGTAAATGAGAATTCATGTTTCGGTTAAGATAAGCGTTATGTTTTATTTTATTTCTACAGACATTCCTATAGTGATGGGTAAACCTCTCATAGAGAAACATCCCTTCACATGCCATACCCTTTGAAGGAAAACCTTGTCATGAGGCAATGCTCGACCATTTTTACCTGGGCAACAAGATGTTAGTTCTAAGATTTCAGAAATTTATGTGCATGAATTAATTTGTCTGCCCTAATCTTAACATAAAATCCACAGTGGAAACCCTTCCAAACAGTTAACAATTTGACTATGTGGATAACCTTCCACCATGCCTGAGACATAATAAGGTTTTCTAGGGATTAAATTTGGTAAAAAAAAACCACAGGCAATAGTGGAGACGTTCTGACACATGGTCGTGGACATCCTCAAATAGCTATCACAGATCCACGGTGTGAAGTTTGTCTGTTTTGGATCGATAAGTATTATATAGAGATACCTATTCTTCAATTGCAAATCAAAACCCTTTCCACTCAGTTCGATTCATTAAAGAATGAAAATCATAGACTAAATTTCGTTGTTCAAAGGCAAGGCAAGTGCCTGAAAAGGACTGGAAATGTGATAATTAAGAATGTTTCGAGTGTTACAGCAGTAGTTAACTCTGAAATCTTGTGAGTCAAATTTAGCATGAAGTTATGAGGTAAATATTTGTTTGATTTTCTTAGTTGTATTTTTATTTTAGTTTTTCTATTATTATAAATTTAATTAAATCTCTGTTGTTTAAAATAAACTAGCTTCAGTTGATTCTGTAGCCAGTTTATCTTCATTCGAATTTGTGAAAAATATTGGTTATAATAATATTTAAACTCCTTTATTTTCATTTTTTCTCACAGTATATCAAGTAACTGGTGGTGATCTAATGATATGGACTATTTCTGAGCTTACTAGCCATTTCCTTGGCCCATCTTTTGTAAACAGAAATAAGTTTTTTTTAGTTTTGAGAGATACAGTGTGATATGGAGTGGTTATATTGCTCTCTATTTTGTGATTTGAAAATAATTTTTGAGATTTAATCTTATCCCACAAGATAGGATGTTTATCTTCTCTAAACTCTTTAAATACTTGTAATTTTTGTAATCAAGACATCCTCGCCTGGGGCAGAAGATGGACTTTTGATCAACAGACTTTAATGGAACATCAATACACATTTCGGCTTTAGCTTCTTGTGGGTGGTGTCTTCATTAAGTTTCTGTTCATCTTGATATTATAATAAGTTTTGATAGATTTAGTCTTCATCATTTATTATGTTATTGGGATAATTCCTTTATGAATATTGTCCATAAAATATGCTTCATATATAAATTTTGTGATCATCTATTCAGCTTCAATTATAGGGTTTCTCCTTTAATTTTCGTTGATAGATTAAATGCAAGGATGTTTGCTAACATATTTTTCTTAATGCAATTTCTCGCAATTATAAGGTCACAATAACTATTGGTATCATGCTATCTGCTATTTAAATTTAATTGCCAACATAATTGTTCTACATTTATTTAGAACAGACTTAAGGTTTAGTGTAGGTTTCCCTCTTGGAAAAGGTGGTTAGATGTTTTCTGGTCACACAGATATTTGGATGCATATCATTAGCTCGATAACAGGTTAGCTCAATTTCATTTTTCTACTATTTGTTTTTCACTAAAATTTGAATGTAAAGTTTGCCTTTTGATTATCTGTACATTTTCATTTCATAACATTTTCTTCATTAGTTTAAGACTTATAAAAGAAAAATCAAAAAATATTTCTATGTGCTTTCTTTATCTGCTTCTTCGAAAGCATTCATTTTCACATTGAGTTTAGTAAGTTTAGATTAAAACTTGCATCTTGTAAATAATGTATATATAGATGAAAGTTATCTATATTTTTCTTAAATATGCTTATTACAGTCGCATTATAACATATGTAC
>JASDQU011175344.1:15005-26893 GCA_032191745.1 Picea mariana
ATCCTACTCTTTTCTGCCACAATCATATCCTTTCGACATGCCAAGATTTGATGAAATTAATTCCAAACATAACATTGATAAAGTTGGATTTGACGCTATTTCACTTTCATCACTCACATGGGAAAAGGACATGTTGCGAGATGATTTTACATAGTTTATTATTGAAAAAGACAATGCACTATATCTTATGGAGATCAAACATTCTACGTTGCATATTCATTCTTTGATTAGCTCGAATTTTAATTTTTATGCTTCACATTTTGAAATGATCAATCTCATCAAAGGAAGCATCCAAACCAATGATCTAATTGATGTCACGAATCCTCTTATGATGAGTTCCCCATTCATATATTCGTTTCATGAAAGTCATGGTTTGCATCCTCATTTTTGTGGCAGGATCTTAGGATGGCTTGAATATTCGAATATAAAAAATCGTCATAATAAAGATAAAGTTGTGCTTGCTTTGTTTTTACATAAGTATCTTGGAAGTAGGTATGACATATTTCTTTTAGATCCTCCATGTGAAGAAATTAATGAACATTTAGAGAATTGTCAGGAGGATGGGGCACTTCAGCCTTGGTTGATGGTTATGAAATTTCCCCATAATCTTGACAAGTTTTCCAAACTTACTTACACTCGCCCATGCCATTATGACCCATATCATGACAAGATTTCCGAATGGCTGGAGGATTCATACAACAAGAATATTCAAGGGAATGGTAAGATCATGCTTACTTTGATTTTAAATGATGATTATGAAGGCAATTGTGATATATTTCTGTCATTTTTTGATATATTACCATTCTTGTTAGTAATTTTTTATTTTGTTTCCATTGCAGGATTGGAGTTACTCCAATGGCTACATTGGAAGCATGACTTCACGTAGTATTATGATTTGTTTAGTAGTTAGGGTAGGTTTAGAAGAAGATTTTCTTTTAGTTTTATTCCTCACTATTTCTCTTTGTAATAATGCAGTCATGAGCACAAGTGGGTGCACCAAGAGAACCATAATATGATTGTTATCAGGGAAGTTCGCTTGATCATTTTCTCTCTTCTTTTCGTTGAACATTTCTTTTCAAAAAAAGCAGTATCATCATGAAAATCTTAATTGGAGAGTAAAGAGATAAATAAATTTGAACTATAAATTCAACCCTAACCCAAGATATTACGAGTAGGACTGCATTCACATTAATCAGGATTTTTCTATTTTCTTTCAACCTCCCAAGAGATATTTCGCATGATGTTTTCAGATCCATGTTGGTACATTTTTTTTTTGTTTTGATTTGTTTTGGTTTCCCTTTTTATTTCATTTTCATTTTATTGGTTTTCTTCTACCTTCTGGTTAAAACACGTCTGTATCACGGTTTGGTTCAAAGAAATAAAACAGAACGCTTCATCTTAAAATAGCTATCAAGGACTGTTCGAGCGTCAACTGTTGTAATTTCCTAAAACGCAGACTAGTTAAAGAGGTTTTTCTGTTCAGAATTGATTTCATGGTTTCACTTTGCAATTATGAACAAACACGACTATCATTAAAAGCTCCTTACGTTGTCCCTTCTTTTAAGAAAGAAACTCAAGGATGCCTTCCTATCCTCAAAAAATCAGTTTCATCAGGAAACTATTTTCAGATCATAATGAAGGTTATCAAGTGAAAATTAAAAGTCTGGAAAATAACAAGTCTTGTAAAAACTAGAATTTTCAGTGTCACCCCACTCTTCTGAATGTCTTTAAATTTATATCAGATTGTGAATAATTTCTCAAGAGTTGTGGGAAGTGTTTGTAAACCCACCGAGATACTAAACAGGTCTGCTGGCAGTGGGGAAATTCATGCATGATGCCAAGACAACTTTGCTGGGGTACTAAACAGGCCCGCTAGCAGCAAAGCAATGTCGAGTTCAAGAAAAATTCTCAGGTATAAATTTGGATATTGGTCATAAGCATCCTTCATGTTGAATTGAAATTTCTTATACAGGATAGAGTCATAAGAGTGGTTTAATTGACATCCCTGGCGAGGCTATGGATGCCTACTGGCAGCAGTGGCCTTGTCAATAGTATCAGAGCCATTGACTTGAACATCGTGGCTCTCATTTTTAAAACATTTGTCACCAGATTTCATTTTAATGGAAAGATATCTGAAGCTGGACTGTGTAATGATTGTCGAGATGCTTGATTTCCTTCAGTTGTTCTTTGATCTGCAATCATTCTAACAATCCTAACTTGAACTCGTCAGTGATACAGAGATAATTGTTTCTCCCAACCAGTCGCCATTGTTGGCAAACCCACAATATTTTCAATTCTTAAAGTAACGAATCATAGATTTTCTAATTTCCTCTGCTTAAAAATATGAACATTGCGGCTTGAAAGATGAATCTTGGGCTATAAAAGGTTTTTATTTTTCCTAGTTCTCGTTTTCATGCTTCGTTCATGACTGAAAGCATGAACGAAGTATTGAAACTTATGAATTTATTGCATTTGATGTTAAGGCTTATTTCCCTAGGAAAACTAATGATCATACACACCTTTTTAAGGATGATATCTTGCTTTGAGGCCTATCTCATTTCAATAAAATGGTTGTTTTAAATTGCTCATTGTTATTGGGTCTACTCTGGACATTTAAATAATACACTAAGAATCGATTGATGTTAGGCTATGATTTTGTTCCATGAATGATTCTTGGTAAATCCTTCTATGGTCACTATGTTGTGATTGGTTAAACACCTCTTATCTTAACCTTACAATGAGTAACTTCACCCTTTTCATAGTGATAATATTTAAATGCATATGGTCGCATTTCGTACTCTACTGATAGTGGAAGTTTGAAAACGACATGTCCATCATTTCGATTTAAGTCTCGGGATTTATCCTGTACCCTCAGCGATTCATTACATGAAACACCCAATTCTCTTATGAAACCACTTATTCCTTCATTTAATTCGCGCGTGGGTTTTGTTTCTTTGGTTCTTGCCCTGGTCTCTTCTGTTTTCGAAACCCTTCATGCTTACAATCATCTCTTTCTTCTTTCATGACTATTGATCTGTTGAACCTTTATGGCCCCTTTCATCCGAGTAGATCTGAACAACCCTGAAGTTTCACACATTTGTTATTACATAGCAGAGTTTAATCTCGTTTTTTTTCTTGCTGGAGACACAATTTTGCAGGAGTGATTATGAGCAAACCGTGACGAATTAGACCAAACCCTTGAAAACCCAGAACACAAATGGGCTCTTTACCTTTGTTACGAGCCATTTCCCTGGAAATTAGATCGTTTCATACGCTTTCCTTGACCTTTGGAAGCAAATTTCTCAGAATTCATGTTTCGGTTAAGATAAGCGTTTTGTTTTATTTTATTTTCATAGACATTCCTACAGTGCTGGGTAAACCTCTCATAGAGAAACATCTCTTCACATGCCAGACTCTTTGAAGGAAAACTCTCGTCATGAGGAAATGCTCGACCATTTTTACCTGGGCAACAAGATGTTAGTTTTGAGATTTCAGAAATTTTTGTGCATGAATTAATTTGTCTGCCCTAATCTTAACATAAAATCCCCAGTGGAAACCCTTCCAAATAGTCAACAATTCGACTATGTTGATAACCTTCCACCATGCCTGAGACGTAATAATTTTTTCTAGGGATTAAATTCGGTAAAAAAACCCACAGGCAACAGTGGAGATGTTCTGACACATGGCCATGGACATCCTCAAACAGCTATCACAGATCCACGGTGTGAAGTTTGTCTGTTGTGGATCGATAAGTATTATACAGACATACCTATTCTTCAATTGCAAATCAAAACCCTTTCCACTCAGATCAACTCATTAAAGAATGAAAATCATAGACTAAAGCCCATTATTCAAAGGCAAGGCAAGCATCTGAAAAGGACTGGAAATGTGATAATTAAGAATGCTAAGAGTGTTACAATAGTAGTTAACTCTGAAATCTTGTGAGTTAAATTTAGCATGAAGTTATGAGGTAAATATTTGTTTGATTTTCTTAGTTGTATTTTTATTTTAGTTTTTCTAATATTATAAATTTAATTAGATCTCTGTTGTTTAAAATAAACTAGCTTCAACTGATTCTGTAGCCAGTTTATCTTCATTCGAATTTGTGGAAATTAGTGGTTCTAATAATATCTAAACTCCTTTATTTTTGTTTTTTCTCACATGATATCAAGTAACTGGTGGTGATCTGATGATATGGACTATTTATGAGCTTACTAGCCATTTCTTTGGTCCATCTTTTGTAAACAGAAATAAGGTTTTTTTAGTTTTGAGAGATACAGTGTGATATGGAGTGGTTATATTCCCCTCGATTTTGTGATTAGAAAATAATTTTCGAGATTTAATCTTATCCCACAAGATAGGATGTTTAGCTTCTTTAAACTCTTTAAATACTTGTAATTTTTGTAATCAAGACATCCTCACCTGGGGCAGAAGATGTACTTTTGATCAACAGACTTTAATGGAACAACAATACACATTTTGGCTTTAGCTTCTTGTGGGTGGTGTCTTCATTAAGTTTCTGTTCATATTGATATATAATAAGCTTTGAAAGCTTTAGTCTTCATCATTTATTACGTTATTGGGATAATTCCTTTATGAATGTTATCCATAAAAAATGCTTCAGATACAAATTTTGTGATCATCTATTTAGCTTCAATTACAGGGTTTCTCCTTTAATTTTTGTTGATAGATTAAATGCAAGGATGTTTGCGAACAGATTTTTCTTAATGCAATTTCTTGCAATTATAAGATCGCAGTAACTATTGGTATCATGATAAATTTAATTGCCAACATAATTGTTCTGAATTTATTCAAAATAGACTTAAGGTTCAGTGCAAGTTTCCCTCCTGGACAAGGTGGTTAGATGTTTTCTGATCGCACAGATATTTGGATGCATATCATTAGCTCGATAACAGGTTAGCTCGATTTCATTTTTCTACTATTTGTTTATCACTGAAATTTTAACGTAAAGTTTGGATTTTGATTATCTGTACGTTTTCATTTCATAACATTTTCTTCATTAGTTTAAGGCTTATAAAAGAAAAATCAAAAAATATTTCTATGTTCTTTCTTTATCTATTTCTTCGAAAGCAGTCATTTTCACATTGATTTTAGTAAGTTTAGATTAAAACTTACAGCTTGTAAATAATGTAAATATAGATGAAATTTATCTATATTTTTCTTAAATACGCTTATTACAATCACATTATAACATATGCACATATATATATATATATATATATATATATATATATATATATATAGTATTTAATAATTAGTAATTTATTTATTTTCTTTTATTTCACTTCTTTTAGGATTCTTAGATTGGCCAACAGAGCCATTAAACCCATCAAAACGAGTTATATCAAATGAATTGGGTTACTTAGACAACCCCAGACTGGACTCATTCTTCCAATTGATGGATGGTCATTTTTTCCCATCAAAAAATGGCGCTAGAAGGGCCTGACTGACAAGTTGGCCTTGTAGGAGCCTTTATTTTGAATTTATTTAAGTTCCCCATGGCTCCCCAAATCATTGTGTTTGAATATGCTTTCCACTTCTCATTACTCGATGTTCCCAGCGAGACAGTCTCTCACTTGTCCAAACTCATCTTTGATGGTTGAGGAAATGCATCTCCTAAAGACCACCTTAACAAGTTTTGGGGCAAATACATCAAACATGGAATTTCTGATTTAAGAGTTTTATGCAGATTGTTCGCTTTTGCTTTTAGAGGTCAGATTAAACATTGGTTTGAGTCCTTTCCAACATGTCACATTTTTTATTGGTTTCAATTTGTAGATGATTTTTTATATGATTTTGAAATTTATGATTACAATCAATTATGTGAAGAATTTCAGACTTCGCTAATCAATGGCGATTCATCTTCGGAAGACTTTTCGATAAGAATCTATCATATCCTCTATACATTTAATCTTGATGGCATGTAAGTTGTACTAAATCTCCTCTATGATGCTTGTGTCCCTTTCATCCAGTCACATTCAATCACGAATGATGAATCAGTTGCAAATCCTATCACTCAATTGTGAGAATAGTTTAGTTTGCAGGATGAGAGGAATCCATCTGAAAATTTTGAACAAGAAAGGGAGGTAGAATCTATTGACCATGTTCTTACCGACAAACAAACTGGTTTTTCCTCTGAATCATTATATTTCAGTCTTCGACCATCATGGAAGAAGATTCAATTCTTGGTCAAGGTGAATATCCTCATTCTTGTAACTCATGCTCTAATCAATATTTAAACTCAGTCATTGAAGAACACTTAAGCGACGAAAATCATCTTAAACATTCTAACATTCCTATGAAACTGATTAGAGAAGAACATATGCAATTGGAAGGAGAAACCTTAAACCTTCATCCTCAAAATGTACTTTATTCACGGGAAAGACTAGACATTTCTCACGTAAATTTTTAATTATCTATCATACGGGAGGGAAATCTAGATGATAATATTATGTTGAAGAATTTATAACCAATACGAAGTGAGAGTTTTAAAGAAAGTGAAGAGAAATGTCTTGAGAATACCATTGTTAAATATCATAGCTCAAGATATTATTTTCACGTGCTTATTTCTGATTCCTTTTATTCTTTATATCATGATCTCTTATTAGATTCTGGTGGACTTGATACCTTACCTACAACATCCTACTCTTCTCCAACACAATCATATCCTTTCGACATGCCAAGATTTCATGAAATTAATTCCAAACATAGCATTAATAAAGTCGGATTTGATGCTCTTTCACTTTCATCACTGACGTGGGAAAAGGACATGTTGCGAGATGATTTTACATAGTTTATTGTTGAAAAAGACAATGCACTCTATCTTATGGAGATCAAACATTCTACGTTGCATATTCGTTCTTTGATTACCTCAAATTTTAATGTTTATGTTTCACATTTTGAAATGATCAATCTCATCAAAGGAAGAATTCAAACCAATGATCTAATTGATGTCACAAATCCTCTTATGATGAGTTCTCCATTGATATATTCGTTTCATAAAAGTCATGGTTTGCATCCTCATTTTTGTGACAGGATCTTAGGATGGCTTGAATATTTGTATATAAAAAATATTCATAATAAAGATAAAGTTGTGCTTGCTTTGTTTTTACATAAGTATCTTGGAAGTAGGCATGACATATTTCTTTTAGATCCTCCATGTGAAGAAATTAATGAACACTTAGAGAATTGTCAGGAGGATGGGGCACTTCAGCCTTGGCTGATGGTTATGTCATTTCCCCATAATCTTGACAAGTTCTCCAAACTTACTTACACTCACCCATGCCATTATGACCCATATCATGACAAGATTGTCGAATGGCTTGAGGATTCATACAACAAGAATATTCAAGGGAATTGTAGGATCATGCTTACTTTCATTTTAAATGATGATTATGAAGGCAAGTGTGATATAGTTCTATAATTTTTTGATATATTACCATTCTTGTTAGTAATGTTTGATTTTGTTTCCATTGCAGGATTGGAGTTACTCCGATGGCTACATTGGAAGCATGACTTCATGTAGTATTCTGATTTGTTTAGTAGTTAGGGTAGGTTTAGGAGAAGGTTTTCTTTTAGTTTTATTCCTCATTGTTTCTCTTTGTAATAATGCATTCATAAGAACAAGTGGGCACACCAAGAGAACCATAATATGATTGTTGTCAGGGAATTCCGCTTGATCATTTTCTTTATGCTTTTCGTTGAACATTTCTTTTAAAAAAACACAGTATCGTCATGAAAATCTTAATTGGAGACTAAAGAGATAAATAAATCTGAACTGTAAATTCAACTCTAACCAAAGGTATCATGAGTAGGACTGCATTCACATCAATCGGGATTTTTCTATTTTCTTTCAGCCTGCCAAGAGTTATTTCACATGATGTTTTCAGATCCATCTTTGTACATATTTTTTCTGTTTTGATTTGTTTTGGTTTCCCTTTCTATTTCATTTTCATTTTATTGGTTTTCATCTGCCTTCCGATTAAAACATGTATGTATCACGGTTTGGTTCAAAGAAATAAAATAGAATGATTCATCTTAAAATAGATATCAAGGATTGTCAGAGCATCAATTGTTGTAATTTTCTAAAATGCAGACTAGTTAAAGAGGTTTTTCTGTTCAAAATTGATTTCATGGTTTCACTTTGCAATTATGAGCAAACACGACTATCATTAAAATCTCTTTACGTTGTCCCTCCTTTTAAGAAAGCAACTCAAGGATGCCTTCCTATCCTCGAAAAATTAGTTTCATCAGGAAACTATTTTCAGATCATAATGAAGGTTATCAAGAGAAAATTAAAAGTCTGGGAAATAACAAGTCTTGTAAAAACTAGAATTTTCAGCGTCACCCCACTCTTCTGAATGTCTTTAAATTTATATCAGATTGTGAATAATTTCTCAAGAGTTGAGGGAAGTGTTTGTAAACCCTCTAAGATACTGAAAAATTATGTTGGTAGAGAGTAAATGCATGCATGATGCCAAGACAACTTCATCGGGGTACTGAACAGGCCCGCTGGAAGCGAAGCAATGTCAGGTTCAAGAAAATTTGTCAGGTATAAATTTGGATATTAGTCATAAGAATCCTTCATGTTGAATTGAAATTTATTGGATAGGATAGAGGCATCAGAGTGGGTTAATTGACATCCCTACCGAGGCTATGGATGTATGTTGGCAGCAGTGGCCCTGTCAACAGTATCAGAGCCATTGACTTGAACATCGTGGCTCTCATTTTTAAAAACTTTGTCACCAGATTTCATTTTAACGGAAAGATGTCTAAAGCTGGACCGTGTAATGATTGTCAAGATGCTTGATGTCCTTCAGTTTTTCTTTGATATGCAATCATTTTAACAATCCTAACCTGATCTCGTCGGTGATACAGAGATAACTGATTCTCCCAGCAAGTCGCCATTGTTGGCAGCCACACAATATTTTCAATTCTTAAAGCAACGAATCATAAATTTTGTAGCTGCCTCCACTTAAAAATATGAACATTGCTACTTGAAAGACAAGTCTTGGGCTATAAAAGGTTTTTATTTTTCCTATTTCTCATTTTCATGCTTCGTTCATGACTGAAAGCATGAACAAAGCATTGAAACTTATGAATTTATTGCATTTGATTTTAAGGCTTATTTCCCTAGGAAAACTAATGATCATACAAACCTTTTTAAGGATGATATCTTGCTTTGAGGCCTATCTCATTTCAATAAAATGGTTGTTTTAAATTTCTCATTATTATAAGGTCTACTCTGGACATTTAAATGATACACTGAGAATCGATTGATGTTAGGCTATGATTTTGTTCCATGAATGATTCTTGGTAAATCCTTCTATGGTCACTATGTTGTGATTGGTTAAACACCTCTTATCTTAACCTTACAATGAGTAAATTCACCCTTTGCATAGTGATAATATTCAAACACATCTGGTCCCATTCCGTACTCTACTGATAATGGAAGTTTTAAAATGACATGTCCATCATTTCGATTTAAATCTCAGGCTTTATCCTGTACCCTCAGCAATTCATTACACGAAACGCCCAATTCTCTTATGAAACCACTTATTCCTTCATTTAATTCATGCGCGAGTTTTGTTTATTTGGTTCTTTCCCTGGTCTCTTCTATTTTCAAAACCCTTCATGCTTATAGTGATCTCTTTCCTCTTTCGTGAGTGTTGGTATGTTGAACCTTTATGGCCCCTTTCATCCGAGTAGATCTGAACAACCCTAAAGTTTCACACATTTGTTATTACATAGTAGAGTTTAATCCTGTTTTTTCTTGTTGGAGACACGATTTTGCGTGAGAGATTTTGAGCAAACCATGACGAATTAGACCAAACCCTTGAAAACCCAAAACTCCAATGGGCTCTTTTACCTTTCTCACGAGCCATTTCCCCAGAAACTAGATCATTTTAGACGCTTGCCTCAACCTTTGGAGGTAAATGAGAATTCATGTTTCGGTTAAGATAAGTGTTTTGTTTTATTTTATTTTTACAGACATTCCTATAGTGACGGGTAAACCTCTCATAGAGAAACATCCCTTCACATGCCATACCCTTTGAAGGAAAACCTCGTCATGAGGCAATGCTCGACCATTTTTACCTGGGCAACAAGATGTTAGTTCTGAGATTTCAAAAATTTATGTGCATGAATTAATTTGTCTGCCCTAATCTTAACATAAAATCCACAGTGGAAACCCTTCCAAACAGTTAACAATTTGACTATGTGGATAACCTTCCACCATGCCTGAGACATAATAAGGTTTTCTAGGGATTAAATTTGGTAAAAAAAAACCACAGGCAATAGTGGAGACGTTCTGACACATGGTCGTGGACATCCTCAAATAGCTATCACAGATCCACGGTGTGAAGTTTGTCTGTTTTGGATCGATAAGTATTATATAGAGATACCTATTCTTCAATTGCAAATCAAAACCCTTTCCACTCAGTTCGATTCATTAAAGAATGAAAATCATAGACTAAATTTCGTTGTTCAAAGGCAAGGCAAGTGCCTGAAAAGGACTGGAAATGTGATAATTAAGAATGTTTCGAGTGTTACAGCAGTAGTTAACTCTGAAATCTTGTGAGTCAAATTTAGCATGAAGTTATGAGGTAAATATTTGTTTGATTTTCTTAGTTGTATTTTTATTTTAGTTTTTCTATTATTATAAATTTAATTAAATCTCTGTTGTTTAAAATAAACTAGCTTCAGTTGATTCTGTAGCCAGTTTATCTTCATTCGAATTTGTGAAAAATATTGGTTATAATAATATTTAAACTCCTTTATTTTCATTTTTTCTCACAGTATATCAAGTAACTGGTGGTGATCTAATGATATGGACTATTTCTGAGCTTACTAGCCATTTCCTTGGCCCATCTTTTGTAAACAGAAATAAGTTTTTTTTAGTTTTGAGAGATACAGTGTGATATGGAGTGGTTATATTGCTCTCTATTTTGTGATTTGAAAATAATTTTTGAGATTTAATCTTATCCCACAAGATAGGATGTTTATCTTCTCTAAACTCTTTAAATACTTGTAATTTTTGTAATCAAGACATCCTCGCCTGGGGCAGAAGATGGACTTTTGATCAACAGACTTTAATGGAACATCAATACACATTTCGGCTTTAGCTTCTTGTGGGTGGTGTCTTCATTAAGTTTCTGTTCATCTTGATATTATAATAAGTTTTGATAGATTTAGTCTTCATCATTTATTATGTTATTGGGATAATTCCTTTATGAATATTGTCCATAAAATATGCTTCATATATAAATTTTGTGATCATCTATTCAGCTTCAATTATAGGGTTTCTCCTTTAATTTTCGTTGATAGATTAAATGCAAGGATGTTTGCTAACATATTTTTCTTAATGCAATTTCTCGCAATTATAAGGTCACAATAACTATTGGTATCATGCTATCTGCTATTTAAATTTAATTGCCAACATAATTGTTCTACATTTATTTAGAACAGACTTAAGGTTTAGTGTAGGTTTCCCTCTTGGAAAAGGTGGTTAGATGTTTTCTGGTCACACAGATATTTGGATGCATATCATTAGCTCGATAACAGGTTAGCTCAATTTCATTTTTCTACTATTTGTTTTTCACTAAAATTTGAATGTAAAGTTTGCCTTTTGATTATCTGTACATTTTCATTTCATAACATTTTCTTCATTAGTTTAAGACTTATAAAAGAAAAATCAAAAAATATTTCTATGTGCTTTCTTTATCTGCTTCTTCGAAAGCATTCATTTTCACATTGAGTTTAGTAAGTTTAGATTAAAACTTGCATCTTGTAAATAATGTATATATAGATGAAAGTTATCTATATTTTTCTTAAATATGCTTATTACAGTCGCATTATAACATATGTAC
>JASDQU011175347.1:0-26578 GCA_032191745.1 Picea mariana
AAAGACTTTTAAGGTAGGAATTCCAGGTCCTTAAGGGAATCCTATTATTTTCTTTAGTATTGTGTTTTAGAATTTGGCTCCATAACTTCTTAGGATCCAACTTGTATAGTTGTGAAAGTTGTTCTTGCCTTTTATTGATATAGTATCTTTTTTCCTTTTAATTAGGGCTTTGTACGTATCGATCTTATCAAGTTTTAAGGACTCATTAGAAGAATACCTAATGGATTTCCTAGAAATTTTACATTCTTTATCATACCAAGGGTTGGTCATTCTATTATTATTTTTATAGGACACGTCGAAAGAGAACTTGTTAATAGAAGTGGACATGGTATTTGTAAAATTATGATAGAGTTCTACAATGTTGTCCTTATAAGTTAGGATGTTTAATTTACTATTTAAATCCTTTAAGAAAATGCAACTTTACTTTTGTCAAAGTGCAAATTCCTTTGATTATCATAATTCTCTTCAATGGTGCTCCTATACATCGAAAATTTTAGAGTTAGGGTTAAAGGTTTATGATCAGAGTGAGGCTCATGGTCATTTAAAAGGTCAAAAAGTTATTTGGTTGGAAATGGGGATATCAGATATCACATAATCTACAACACTACTACCCAGCCCATGAATATAGGTCATCTGGTTGGAGTTTGGCCACTTCATTACTCCATTGCAAATTATTAGGTCTTGAGAGCTGCAGAGCTTGACCAACTCAGTACCAAACAAATTCTCAATTAGGTCTTGAGAGCTTCTTTTGTAGCTATTTGATAAAACAAGGTCCTCATCTAGCCATAAATAATAATGGTTGTCCAGTCATTACTTAAAAGAGTAGCTTGTTTAGTTGCATTCCTAGCATTAAAGTCTCCTAGCAGGAGGATATTACCTTCATTTTTCAAATTATAAATATCTTGTTCTAAATTATTATAGGGACAATTTTTATCTAGATTATTTTTATTATAAAAAGTAGAATTAATAGGTGCAAAATAACAAATTGCTATATACATCTTCTTAGCATTAGTGTTTGAAATTTCGATCCAAATGTATTGATTAAAATGGTCAATCTTATGAAGCTGAATGTGAGGAGAAATGCTCTTTCTAATATAAAAGGCTATGCCTCATATGCCTCTATGATGAGATTTTTTGTTCCATGGCGACCACGAGACAAATCCTTCCATGCTAGGGACCTTAGACTCCTCATGCACCCAAGTTTCATCTAGACAGATAATATCAATATCACTCAGGATTCAACTTATCATAGGACCTTTGCGCCATGGAAAGCCACGAAAATTCCAAAAAAGGATCCCGAGTGTCCCAAATTCCTATTTATTATTATCCTTCTCATATCTATCCCTAACAATAGCTTTTCGATTTCTAATTATTGTCCATTTTCCTTCTTTCCTAACTTCTTTTACCTTTTGAACTTCCTTCCTTAATTCATCTTGGTCTTCGGAAATGAGGTCTTCATTCATAAATATTCTTGACCCTTTTAAGCTTAGAGATTTACTAAGTATGCTATATTTATGGTCATTACAACTTACTTTGACACGGATCAACCTATCTTTGTGATCGATTATTTTTCCTAGCATCTTTGCTTCTATGAGGTAAGTTGTATCAATTTGTGATTTATTTTTTAATTCTTCTTTTACTATTGTTAGCGTATCCTCCTCTTGTTGTTCTGTTATACCAAAAATTATGAGGTTCAAGTCTCTTTTGTTACTCTCATGGTCCAATTCAATTAGTTTATTCATTTCCTCTTTGATGGGTTTCATATCCAATTTTTTTCCACATTACTGAGGGTCAAATTGTTGGTTAGTTTTTCTTGTAGCTCTTTAATCCTATCTCTGAAGTTGTGATTTTTGTCAACCCCTCCTTCTTGGGTCGATTTTTTATGTTTTTCCATTTCTTGAATTCTATCCTTCAGTGTTTGCAATTCACTCTTGAACCCTAAGAATCTATCCTCTATTTGAGTTTGAATGATATCTTTAATTTTTTTTATCAATCATTGCCTCTAGCTCTATTTGGAGTTTTGTCTCTTTCTTCACTTCTTTTTCCTAATGTTTCTAACTCTATTTGGATTTTGGCATCTCTCTTTTCTCTTTTTTTTTTCTACTGATCTCATATAATCGTAAAGGATCTCTAGGGTGATTTTTTGGGGCCTCCCCTTGTTAGGATGAGTTTTTGGAATAGGTGTTGGAGTGCTCATATTGAAAATAAGAGAACAAATATGTAACAATTATTATTATGGATTGACTTTATCTCTCAAATCAACTTTTACTTATGAAACTTAAAATAAAAAATAAATAAAATACATTTAAATCTCTTTAGGTAAAATTAAAATTGAATCAAAGTAAAAAGTGACTCACCTCATTTTAGATGTAATTTCTAAAAACCACAGAGAAGTCAAAAGAAACTACAAATATTATTTTGGGTAAAAAAGATAAAAACCAAAGAGAAATATTAATCCGTTCAAAATCCCACATATATAATCTTAGAAATAAAATATCTCCTTAAAAAAGAAGAAGAGAGATATAATTTCAAAACAGGAGAGAAGTAGTATTCTCATTCAAAACCGCAGAGAAATATTATTTCCGTTCAAATTCAATTCAAAACCGCGCACTGTTCAGTACTTTAATTTATATTTATATGTTACATTAATATTTTTATTATTTAATAGATTTATAATTTTATCACTTATTATTTTCTATAATAATTGATATATTATTAATACTTTAATGTACATTTATTAATGTTTTGATATATTATTAATACTTTAATGTATTGATACATTATTAATGTATGAACGTTTTAATAATAAGAATAATATTTCACTTATCAATATTTTAATGTTTATAGTGTAATATTTTAATGTAGGTTTAATTTAATGTATTAAAAATGTCTTTTAATTTATCAATGTATTATTGTATTTTTGGAGACTTATATGAATGTTTTATTATTGTATTAATTAATAATACTTTAAGAATTTATTAATTGTATTCAATACTTTATTCATGTATTAATTAATTAACCAATATTTGAAAGAGTAATATAATTATGCATGATTAATGTATTAATATTTTATTACTGTATTATTTTAATTTATTATTTGAATATTTATTTTATTAATGTATTAATAGTTTAATGTAAGAATGTAATAACCGAGTGTAATGGATTTTTAATGTATTTTTACTTTATTAATGTATTATGTAATAATGTGTTTATACTTACATTGATTAATACAATACATTAACTCAACAAAAGTATGGTGATCTTGGAAAGCTTCTCTTAATGCTTTTCCAGTATAAAAACAAAATTCTAAAGAATCACAAGTAATCACTTACCCTCTTAAAGTTCCATAGATCAATTAGATCTTAGTAGGGATTAATCATCTTCATCATCATTATTAAGCTCTTTATTAATTATTAATGTATTAATACTTTATTTTATATATTACATTAAGATATTAATTAATGTATTTATACATTATTTATAGATTATTACTTTATCAATGTATTTTTGCATTAATGATATATTACTTTATTATTACTTTAGTAATGTATTTATATATTATTAATGTATTAATAATATATGAAAATACACTTTACTTATGTTTTAATTTATTAATGTATTTAATTTATTAATTAATACCTTACATTATTACTTTATTATTAATTTAATGATGTATTTATTTTATTATTTAATGTATTATTTTATTTATGATTAATGTATTATTTAATTTTTTATTACAAGATTTAATTTAATATATTGATTTACTTATTAGTATAATTACATGTAATAATTAGTTAATATATTAACTGTTTATTAATATATGAATGGTCGTCCCTAAACATGCTTATTCTCAATTAGAAACAACCACATTTAAGTAAAAAGTGGTTGATGTATGAGGATTTGCG
The DNA here is from genome assembly GCA_032191745.1 of Picea mariana. Lineage (NCBI taxonomy): Eukaryota > Viridiplantae > Streptophyta > Pinopsida > Pinales > Pinaceae > Picea > Picea mariana. Next base: position 3,906 of record JASDQU011175347.1, read on the forward strand.
TCATTTATTTTAAAAGGTGAAAAATGACTTCAATGGGGTATATCAACCACTTTTTACTTAAATGTGGTTGTTGTTAGTTTATATGATGTCTACAACTAGCAATAACCACTATATAAAAGTGATTAATATAGTTTGGAAAAGTGGAAAAAGGTGTCTATCGACTTTTTTCACAAAGGGTGTCCATCTACTTATATCAACCACTTTCATAAAGTGGTTGTTGCTAGTTGACGACCCACATACCTTGGGGACTACTATTTAATATATTAATACATAATTAATATATTAATTAATTATTACTTCAATGTAATATATAATAATGATGTATTAATGTCTTATATTATATTAATGTATAAATTAAAGCATTAATGTACATTAGTGTATAATGTAACATATTAATTGATTGATACATTAATAATGTAATTTATTAAATAATTAATGCATTGCAAAAGTAGTAATAAACTAATAAAATAATACAATAATAATCCATTAAATGTATTGAATGCATTAATCAATACATTACTAAAGTATTAATACATTAATAAAATAATATATTAATCATATATTAACAAATTATTAATATATTGACCTTAACGTATTTAGTAATCCAACATAATGTATAAATTAAAGTAATGTTATTAATAATGTAATGTAAGGTTGATGATAGATTAATAATGTTATGCATTAATTAATTTATACATTAATACATTTTTTTTTTGTTTGTTAATTTGTGCGAGACCTGTTGGGTACGCGATTAACCTGTGGCTTGAGAAACCACGACTCAGGGGCATCTAAGCCGTCAAAATCACCCGGGGATCGCACCCGGCCTGAGCCACACCAACCCTTAACATGGTTGGATTTTTTGTCCCCGCAGGTTTCGAACCGGTGACTTTAACATCACGGAGTGGCTTAACAACACACTCTGTCACCGACTGTCCTACACCTCGGGGACAATTTATACATTAATACATTACTAAAGTATAAATACACTAATAAAATAATACATTAATAATATATTAAATACATTATAGATTAATACATTGCCAAAGTATTATTACACAAATAAAGTAATACATTAATAATACATTAGTAAGTATTAATACATTAATACATTTTTAATAAATGCATTATTAAAGTATTAATGAATTATTACATTAAAGTAATATATAAATTAAAATATTAACTTACATTACTATATAATGTAACACCTTAATTAATTTAATTGATAAATTAATAATGTAGTGTATTAATTAATTAGGAATACATTCATTAAGTAATACATTAATAGAGTCATAATGCCTTTATTAATAGATTATTAAATTATTAATATATTAATAATACCTTATTACATTAATGTATTGTAAAAATTAAAGTTATAATATATAAATGTATAAAGTAACATATTAAATTATTAATACATTACTAATACATTATCAACCTATTAATACATTAATTGACAATGACTATGGTTGACCATGACCATGTTTAACTTTGGTATACCTTGGTTGATTTTGCCTGCCCAACGATTTGACTAGTAAAGTATACGAAGGTATACATACCCTACCCCCCTTTGGATTTGAACTTGTGACCTCTTAGGAGGAAACACATTTTCTTAACCATTAGGCCCACTCATGCTGTATTATGAAACTACTGCATTGCAGTGCTCATTAGGTTTTGTTCGTTCTATTATGACATCAACTTTTGTTCGTCACATGACATCGTAAGGTTATGGTCATCAAGTTACAACAAAAGGTTTTTGTTTGTCACATTATGGTGTTGGAATAGGTTTGTCACAGTTTGATAGTGGGTTATGTTCGTCACATTACGACGTCATTAAATGTTCATCTCATTGTAATGTTGTTCTATCTTTGTCACATAACCACATTGGGTTGTGTACATCACATTGCGAGAATAGGTTGTGCTCATCCTATTGCGACGTTTGGAAATATTTGTCACAATGGGATGTCATGTTATGTGCATCACATTGCAACGCAAGGATATGTTCATCACAATGCAATGTTCGTTTATGTTTGTCACTTTGCTACAATAAAGCTATGTTCATCACACTCTGATGTCCGTATATGTCTGTCACATTATGATGTCCATATATGTTCATTACATTGTGATATTAGTATGTTTGGTAGATTGAAACATTACTATGTTTGACACATTGCATGTAACATAGCCCAAATTTCACTAAAATTAAAAAAAAATAGAAGAGGGGAAAACACTATAAATTGTCAAATCTGTCATGACAAACCTAACACTCTTTATAAATTGTGTCACTATTTATGTGCTTACTGCTACATCCATGAATACATACCATAGTCGTCTCCCTTGTTTACATGAGATCTAGTCTTCTTGCTATTTCATTGAAGTTTTCTTACTATGGTTATTGTTGTAAGGATTGACTACAAAAAAAGGTTGGGTTTTCATAGAACCCATACTAACATTACTCTACATTATAGCATTATCCCCTTCCCTTTACATAACCTATGCCATGCATAAAATATCCATGCTATATAGGTCACCCGTATAAACTATACTATGCATAAACAATCCATAATAGATAGATCACTCATATAATATCCATATTATATAGGTCACCCATATAACCTATGCTATTTATAACCAATATACAAAACATAAAGATCGAGACTTGGACTAAGGCTATGACTATACTACATTTACCCTTATGGACTATAGTCTACGCGCTAGGTAAAATCGCCCCTACTAAGCACTTTCCATAGGGGTAAGTTAGCGAACATATGACATGTCGTATAGTCTAAGTATGAAGTTATACAAATGGTCAGTTATTACCGATATAACATTGGGTTACATGTCAACTTAGCATTAATGAGTTTTGAAAAGAAAGAGAAGGTGGAAGTCAGGTTAGATCTGCACCTCCGTCGACATTTGGTTTTGGCATTAAAGCTAGGGCACATCCAATAATGGATAACTGACCATCCTAGGTACTCTCTAGGTTTGTCACTGTTGAACCACCCATTGCAACTTCGACACCTCGAACATTCCACATGGAAAGGGTGGGGTGGCATACTCGACATTCCTCCCATCATAGAGAAGTTTGAGGTGCCATTACTCTTCATAAATAATATCTTGGGTCTCATTTTACTTTGGTCATCCCTCCATTTACCCTCGTGTTTGACCCTAGCATTCGACTCTGTTACTATACTTGACTCTGTGGTGGACTTCAGTTCTGTTACGATGTTTGGCTCTGTCATGGTATTTGTAAAGGGTCCACAGGCACATTGAGTACTCTATACCTTCCTTCGTCAATTTTGAAAGTGGTTCTTCTATTGTTTAGGGTCTTTGCCTTACAGTGTTTCTCTGCCTATTAGTTTTCTTTGCAATTACGATAAGCATCCCACGAATTATCTTCTTTGTCTAAAATAGTTAGTCTACTCTATGGAATACTTCCTCTGCCTGTTTATCGTATTTCTCCGTGACATAAGTATTGGTAACATCTATTGCATTCTTTGTGGAATACCTCTTGTATATGTATCATTCTTCTCTGTAGCATATTTTTTGTGACATAAATTGCCTTCCTTATGAATACTTCTCATATATGCATGGTACTTCTCTGTGGTATAGGTTTGTAACATACATTGCCTCCTCTGTGATAACCTCCTTCTTCTGTGTATTCGTGCCTCTCTGTGGCATAAGATTTTTGGTAACTATTGGCATCCCTACATGTTTTTTCTATTTTGAATGACAAATGACACCTCATGTAGCTGCCTTTTCCTCATCCTGTAAATATTATTATTTGAGGGTGATTTTTCGATTATAAAAAGGATGTTTTGATCATTCCTATTTATTTTTATCTTGCGTTTTCATGCTTCATTCATGACTGAAAGCATGAATGAAGCATTAAAACTTAAAATCGTATTGCAATTAAGACTTAGTCTTTAAAAGGGTCAATGTGCTTACATCTCTTTTTGAATGTTGTTTTCCTTTGAGCTTATCATATATCAATGAAACACTTATTTCGAGTTTCTCTTGGATTGTAAGCTTATATCTTGGATCTTTTGTAAATATACCAAGAATTGACTGGCATTTGGGCTATAGACTTGTTCATTTAAATTTCTTGGTAAATCAACTTTGATTTTATACCAAATTTGATTAGCATTTGGTTTGAAAACATATCCATATGCTAGCCTTTGCAAAACAAGTATACCCATTACATGTCATGGGAATTAATCACACTACGATCGTACCCTATACCTCATTTTTAGCTGGAAATTTGAAGTGACAATCCTCTCATGAAAGATCAAGGTCTAGTGTTACGCTCTGTATCCAAAACGTTTATCACCAGAACTGCCCGAATTTCGTGTGTGAAACCCTTATGCTCACATCATGGTCACGATGGTGTGATTGCTAGTTTTACTCCCTTTTTTTTGGCTCAGACTTTCCTCTGTTGCTGCTACCTCTCACCATTGTCTTTCAAACCCACAGCTAGTTTGAGTCGCCCTCATTACAGTCTGGTCATACCCTTAATGGTTCCTATTGTCCGAATCCAACCAAATGACTTTGAGTTTTATGTTTGTAAAATCTCGTATTTGCCTGCCAGAGACACATTTTTGTGGGAAGGTTTCTAGGAAAACCGTTATGAATTAGATCAAACCCTTGAAAACCCATTCCGAAAATGGGCCCATTTACCTTCACCATGGGTAGATTATTCAAAACGATACAGTTTCAAAGGTATATCTCGTTCTTTGGAGTGCAAAATCTCAAAATTTTTTTGTGGCTAAGGTAAGCATTTTTGTTTGTTTTTCTCAAAGATCCAATCTTGTTATTGGTTTTGTTGGGTTCCAAGTTATATGCCCTTCCTCTGTTTATGAGAATGCAGTAGAATTTGCCTCTCCATCTAAATAAAAATTCCAACTCTTGCATGTCTAACCCTGCTATCCAAAAATTGTGTGATCATCCACAAAAAGACTATGTTATCATAGATCTACTCTCTACTGCAGTTCGAAACCCATTAAGAGAAATCCACAGTTTGATTTCATGTTCAAAAAACCATGGGAGGAATTATTAGATGTATTAAAGGATAAAAACCCTCCTATTATTGAATATGATTAGGGTTTCATTAAAAAATCAATAATTCGGTTTTAATTTGGCAAACAAGAGGATTAAGTAGGCTGAATAATACTCAACCAATTTCACTATTTTAAATTCGGATCTGTAGGTGTCTCTTTGGCAAATTGATGGAATAGTGAATGGCTGTTTTTTTTTATTATGTTTTAAAAAAATAAAAGATTTCATTTTTATTTTTACTATTTTAAACTAGCTACAGAAACCTGTACCTTACCTTTTTCTAAAAATCAGTTTGAATCTAAGTCAATTCTCATATAAAATTTAGGAATTATTAGTTAATAAAATATTTGACTTGCTCATTTCATTTTTTCAGGGTAAGATGTATTTGATGCTGATCTTCTGGGATGGAGCATGCTGGACTTAGTTGATCAGCTATCTTATTTTTGCTTATTTTGTAAATAGGTGAAAATTCTCATAAATTTTTAAGATTTAGCTTGATCTTGAGTGGCTTTTAGACCCTCTATATTTGTAACTTTTAGATATTTTTGAGATCTGTTCCTATCTTAGAAGATAGGAAGTTTAGCTTACATGAACTCTTTAAATACTCCATATTTTGTAATGGAAATCATCGTGGCCGAGGGCAGAAGATGGACGAGTGATTCCAAGACTCAATGAAACAACATATATGCATTTTGGCTTTAGCCTTTTGTTAATGAAGTTTTCATTTATGTTTTGTTAATCTTAATACATTAATAGGTCTAATAGGTTTAGAATAAATGATCTAATGATGTCTGGGATGTTTATATTATAAATACCATCTATAACGTGATGCTCTTGATATAATTACTGTGATCATATCTTCAATCAGAATGAATGGATTTATCTTTGAATTTTAATTGAATGATGAATTGCATAAGTTACTTCTAGATTTATCTTGCTGTAATTATGTGTAATTATAAGATCGCAGAGTTATATTTGTGTTTCCTCTTTTGTCATTAAAATTAAGCTGCCAATACATGTTTTAAATTTATTTAGAACAATTATAAAGTTCATTGCAGATTTCTCTCTTGGACGTGGTAGCTAGATGTTCTTCACTCATACAAACGCCTGGATGCACCTCATTAACTAATAAATAGGTTAGATCATTTGTATTTCTCAATTATGTCATTTACATATTAATGAAATCAGAATGTATGGTTCAACTTTTGTCTATCCACACGTCTACATTTCATAATTTATTAAATTCAATATTATTTTAGATATGTAAAAGAAAAACATAAAATATTTTTTATGTGCTTTCTTTATCTGCTTCTTAAAAGAAATCACTTTCACATCTATTTTCGTAAGTTTCGATTAAAACTTGCAGTTCGTAAATGATGTACATAAGTGATATTAGTATATTTTCCACTTAAATACACCTACAATACTTATATTAAATCACACACACACACACACACACACACACACACACACACATATAGTGTTTAGTGAATAATTAGTTATTTCTTTCTTTCATTTATTTTTCTTTTAGGATCTTAGATTGGCTAACAGAGCCATTAAACCCATCAAAACGATTCATACCAAATGGCTTGGGTTACTTAGACAACCCCGTACCAAACTTGTTCTTCCAATTAATGGACGGTCATTTTCGCCCGTTGAAAAATGGCGCTAGAAGGAGGGTCGACTGACAGGCTGGCCTTGTAAGAGCCTTTATTTCAAATGTATTTAATTTCCCCATGGCTCCCCAAATCACTGTGTTGGAACATGCTTTGCACTTCTAATTACTTGATGTTCCCAACGAGACAGTCTCTCACTTGTCGAAACTCACCTTTGATGGTAGGGGGAATGTATCTACTAAAGACCGCCTTAATAAGTTTTGGTGCAAATGCATCAAACATGACATTTTTGATTTAAAATTTTTATGCATATTGTTCACTTTTAATTTAAGGGGTCGGATTAAACATTGGTTTGAGTCTTTTTTGGCATATCACATTTTTGATTGGTTTCTATTTGTAGAGGAATTTTTAGATTCTTTTGAAATCTATGATTACAATCAATTATGTGAATAATTTCAGACTTTGTTAATCAATGACGATTCATCTTCAGAAGGCTTTTTGACAAGAATCCATCATGTTCTCTGTAAATTTAATCTCGATGACATGTCATTTGTACTAAATCTCCTCTATGATTCTTGCATCCCTTTCATCCAGTCATATTCAATCACGAATGACAAACCAGTTACAAATCCTATCACTCAATTGCGAGAAGAATTTTGTTCGCAGGATGAGAAGAATCCATCTGAAAATTTTAAACAAGCAAAGGGGGTAGAATCTATTGACAAGGTTCTTACTAACAACCAAAATGATTTTTCCTTTGAATAATTGTATTTTCAGTCTTTGACCATCGTGGAATAAGATTAGATTCTGGTTCAAGGTGAATGTCCTCATTCTTGTAACTCGTGCTCTAGTCAATATTTAAATGCAGTTATTGAGGAACACTTAGGTGACGAAAATCATCTTAAATATTCTAACACTCCTATGAAACTGATTAGAGATGAAGATATGCAATTGGAAGGAGAAATCTTAAACCTTCATCCTCAAATAGTACCTTATCAACATGAAAGATCAGATGTTTTTCATGAAAGTTTTGAATTATCTATCATATAGGAGGCAAACCTAGATGATCATATTATGTTGAATAATTTATCACCAAAACAGAGTGAAAGTTTTAAAGAAAGTGAAGAGAAATGTCTTGAGAATACCATTGTTAAATATCATAGCTCAAGGGATTCTTTTCATGTGCTTATTTTTTATTCCTTTTACTCTTTATATCATGATCTCTTCTTAGATTCTGGTGGACTTGATACTTTACCCACAACATCCTACTCTTTTTTGCCACAATCATATCCTTTCGATATGCCAATATTTGGTGAAATTAATTCCAAACATAACATTTATAAAGTCGGATTTGACGCTCTTTCATTTTCATTAGTCACATGGGAAAAATAAATGTTGCGAGATGATTTTACACAGTTTATTTTTGAAAAAGACAATGCACTATCTCTTATGAAGATCAAACATTCTACATTGCATATTCGTTCTTTGATTAGCTTGAATTTTATTGTTTATGCTTCACATTTTGAAACGATCAATCTCATCAAAGGAATCATTCAAACCAATAATCTAATTGATGTCACAAATAATTTTATGATGTGTTCCCCATTGATATATTCATTTCATCAAAGTCACAATCTGCATCCTCATTTTTATGATAGAATCTTAGGATGGCTTGAATATTCATATATAAAAAAATTTCATAATAAAGACAAAGTTGTTCTTTCTTTGTTTTTACCTAAATATATAGGAAGTAGGCATGACATATTTCTTTTAGATCCTCCATGTGAAGAAATTAATGAACACTTAGAGAATTGTCAAGAGGATGGGGCACTTCAGCCTTGGTTGATGGTCACATCAGTTCCCCATAATCTTGACAAGTTTTCCAAAATTAATTACACTCTTCCATGCCATTATGACTCATATAACGACAAGATTATAGAATGGTTGGAGGATTCATACATCAAGAAATTTCAAGGGAATCGTAAGATCATGCTTTCTTTGTTTTTAAATGATGATTATGAAGGTTAGTATGATATGTTTTTGTGATTTTTTGATACACTACCAATTTTTTTAGTAATATTTGATTTTGTTTCCATTGTGGGATTGGGGCTACTCCGATGGCTACATTGGAAGCATGACTTCATGTAGTATTTTGATTTGTTTAGTAGTTAGAGTAGGTTTATGAGAAGGTTTTCTTTTAGCTTTCTTTCTCACTGTTTCTCTTTGTAATAATGCAGTTAAAAAACAGAAGTAGGTGAACGGAGAGAACCATCATATGATTGTTGTCAGGGAAGTCCACTTTGACCCTTTTCTCTTTGCTTTTCATTGAACATTTATTTTCAAAAACGCAGTATCATCATGAAAATATGAAATGAAAAGTAAAGAGATAAGTAAATCTGAACTATCAATTCAACCCTGAACCAAGGTGTCACGAGTAGGATTGCACTCATATTAATGAATATTTTTCCATTTTCCCTTAGTCTCTCAAGAGATTTTTCACGTGACGATCCCATATTCACCTCTGTACATATTTTTATTTTTTTAATTTTCTTTGGTTGCTGATTTTGGTTCTTTTCATTTTTCTTGTTTTCACTATTTTTTGAATAATCTTATGTCTGTGTCACCTTTTAGTTCGTGAAGGGAAACCATAATGCATCATTATAAAGCAACAGTCAAGGTATTTTAAAGCATCAGTGCTGTAAAACTGTTGAAACTCAGACTAGCTAAAGAAACTTTATGTTCGAAGTTGGTTTCCTGGTTTCACTTTTTAATCATGAGCATACATGATCATCATTAAAGATCTTTACCCTATCCCTATTTTTAAAGAAAACAACTCAAGTATGCCTTCCTATCCTCGAAAAATTATTCTTGTCAGAAGACTAATTTAATATCATAAATGAAGGTTATCAAGTGAAAAATTAAAGGCTAGGAAATGTCAAGTGTTTTGAAAACTGAAATTTTCAGCAACTCCCCGCTCTTCTGAAGATCATTAAATTTATATCAGATTGTAAATAATTTCTCGAGAGTTGTATACTTGTTCATTTAAATTTCTTGGTAAATCAACTTTGATTTTATACCAAATTTGATTAACATTTTGTTTGAAAACATATCCCTATCCTATCCTTTGCAAATCAAGTATACCCATTACATGTCATGGGAATTAATCACACTACGATCGTACCCTATACCTCATTTTTATTTGGCAATTTGAAGTGATAGGCCTGTTATGACAGATCAAGGTCTAGTGTTACGCTCTGTATCCAAAACATTTATCACCAGAACTACCCAAATTTCGTGTGTGAAACCCTTATGTTCACATCATGGTCACGATGGTGTGATTTCTAGTTTTACTCCTTTTTTTTGGCTCAGACTTTCCTCTATTGCTGCTACCTCTCACCACCGTTGTTAAAACCCAAAGTTAGTTTGAGTCGCCCTCATTACAATCTGGTCATACCCTTAATGGCTCCTATTGTTCGAATCCAACCAAATGACTTTGAGTTTTCTGTTTGTAAAATCTCTTATTTGCCTGCCAGAGACATGTTTTTGCGGGAAGGTTTTTGGGAAAACCGTTATGAATTAGATCAAACCCTTGAAAAAACATTCCGAAAATGGGCCCATTTACCTTCACCGTGGGCAATTTCTTCAAAATGATACAATTTCAGAGGTATATCTCGTTATTTGGAGGGAAAAATCTTAGAATTTCTTTGTGGCTGAGGTAAGCGTTTTTGTTTGTTTTACTCAAATATCTAAGCTTGTTATTGGTTTTTCTGGTTTCCAAGTTATATGTCCTTCCTCTTTTTATGAGAATGCAGTAGAATTTTTCTCTCCATCTAAATAAAAATTTGAACTCTTTCATGTCTAACCTTGTTGCCCAAAAACTATGTGTTCATCCACAAAAATACTATGTTATCATAGATCTACTCTCTGTTGCAGTGCGAAACCCATTGGGAGAAAGCCACGGTTTGATTTAATGTTCAAAAAACCATGGGGGGAAGTCTTAGATGTATTAAAGGATAAAACCCCTCCTATTATTGAATATGATCAAGGTTTCATTAACAAATCAATAATTCAGTTTTAATTTGGCAAACAACAGGATTAAGCAGACTGAATAATACTCAACCATTTTCACTATTTTAAATTTGGATTTGTAGGTGTCTCTTTGGAAAATTGCTGGAATAGTGAATGACTGTTTTGTTTTGATTATGTTTTAAAAAAATAAAATATTTTATTTTTATTTTTACTATTTTAAACTAGCTACAGAAACCTGTACCTTACCTTCTTCTAAAAATTAGTTTGAATCTAAGTCAATTCTCATAAAAATTTTAGCAATTATTAGTTAATACAATATTTGACTTGCTCATTTCATTTTTTTAGGATAAGATGTATTTGATGCTGATCTTATAGGATGGAGCATGCTGGACTTAGTCGATCAACTATCTTCTTTTTTCTTATTTTGTAAATAGGAGAAAATTCTCATAAATTTTGAAGATTTAGTTTGATCTTGAGTGGCTTTTAGACCCTCTATATTTGTAACTTTTAGATCTTTTTGAGATCTGATCCTATCTTAGAAGATAGGAAGTTTAGCTTACATGAACTCTTTAAATAATCCATATTTTGTAATGGAAATCATCTTGGCTGAGGGAAGAAGATGGACGAGTGATTCCAAGACACAATGAAACAACATATATGCATTTTGGGTTTAGCCTTTTGTTAATGATGTTTTCAGTTATGTTTTGTTAATCTTAATACATTAATAGGTATGATAGATTTAGACTAAATGTTCTAATGATGTCTAGGATGTTTATATTATAAATACCATCTATAACTTGCTTCTCTTGATATAATTATTGTGATCATATCTTCAATCAGAATGAATGGATTTATCTTTGAATTTTAATTAAATGATGAAATGCATAAGTTACTTCTAGATTTATCTTGCTGTAATTATGTGTAATTACAAGATCGCAGAGTTATATTTGTGTTTCCTCTTTTGTCATTAAAACTAAGCCGCCAATACATGTTTTAAATTTATTTAGAACAGTTATAAAGTTCATTGCAGATTTCTCTCTTAGACGTGGCAGCTAGATGATCTTCACTCATACAGATGCCTGGATGCACCTCATTAACTAATAAACAGGTTAGCTCATTTGTATTTCTCAATTATTTCATTTACATATTAATGAAATCAGAATCTATGGTTCAACTTTCGTCTATCCACACGTTTGTGTTTCATAATTTATTAAATTCAATATTAGTTTAGATTTGTAAAAGAAAAACATAAAATATTTTTTATGTGCTTTCTTTATCTGCTTAAAAGAAATCATTTTCACATCGATTTTCATAAGTTTTAATTAAAACTTGCAGTTCGTAAATGATGTACATAAGTGAGATTAGTATATTTTCTGCTTAAATACACATACAATACTTATATTAAAGAATATGTACATATATATATATATATATATATATATATATATATATATATATATAGTGTTTAGTGATTAATTAGTTATTTATTTTTTTCGTTTGTTTTTTCTTTTAGGATTTTAGATTAGCTAACGGAGCCATTAAACCTGTCAGAATGAGTCATACCAAACGACTTGGGTTACTTAGACAACCCCGGACCGGTCTCGTTCTTCCAATTGATGGACGGTCATTTTCTCCCGTCAACAGTAACGTATATTGCATTTCTCTATGGAGTGCTTCCCCGTATGTATCGTTCTTTCTGTAGTATATATTTTGTAATATATACATTGCGTTCTCTGCGAATTTGTTTCTGTTGTAAAGTCAAAGTCTCTGTGGGTCAACATACATATAAATACTTATTCACAAGCTTTGTTCTTTGAACCCTTTGCTTGGGTGGTTTTTTCTCGGCACAAGGTGAGATAGAAACTGTAGCCTTATCTCAAGCTAAGGTTCTAGGAGGCATCGCAAATCACGAACCCTTGGTCAGGTTGGTAAAGAAAGTAGTCAAACGCTTTCTTCTTCTTCTTTTTTCGAAAAAGGCTTCAGACCTAGAGGTAGTCTGCGAAGACTTCTTGTAATAGCTTTAGTATGTTTATTTAGCATTCAAATTCATCTTAAATGCTAAAAACCAATACCCATGAATAGATTACCAGTGTTTAAAGGTTAATGTATTACCTCTATAACATTTCTATGATACTTCTTTCTTTAACCAAATTATTTCTCTAATAATCGAGGTTAATTCATGAGGGTTGTTACCTCTGCCAACGTTAATGTTTAGTTGGTGTAAAAGAAACTGGGTTTTTAGTTTATGAACTGTTTATCTAAGCTAGGGTTTTACCCTCACAACCATGAAATCCCTTCATGTGTGAACATGGCTTTGCCCAAAATCCAAGTTTATGGTTATAATTCGCCCATAGCATATACTATTATCGTTCTATTTCGTAAGGGGAAAACGACTTGTTGTTTCTTCTATTTTGTCAAAACATATGTTTTCTTTAATGATTATAATATTGTGCTTTCCTCTATGACTCTATTCTCTGTATTTAGCTATTTAAGATTTATTTAGAGAATATGTACAGGAACACTTTAACGACAAAGATTTTAATTATCGTCATTCTTTTCCTTAAATTACTTATGTTAAAGTTTATATATGGACACGATAATTGATGATGGGCTCCTTCTTCTTTGTGAGGGTACCCATCAGCTGGTTACGGGTCCACTCCTCCTCCTCTTGTATCATGGATAGACTTCCTCATAAGGAGAAAAGGGGATTTGATTTCATTGTGGCCAAAGATAAGTTATGTCCTTGATTTATTTTTATTTAATTTCACAAGAATTTAAATGCTAGTGAAGTTACTAAACCCTCATTTTAATCCTCTTGCAGGTTGGGAAGATCGGTATGCTCGGGTGAAGGAAACATATTACCATAAAATGTATTCAAGTTGCATGTCCTTCTTTGACCGACCTGTGCGCGTCCTTAAATCTCTGTTTACAGTACAAGAGGTTGGGGAGTTTTTTTTTTTGTCTATGACACTCCAACTGTAATGTTTGAACAAAGATCTATTGAATACAATGGTTAATTTTGCAAGACACTTTGATTTCTACTATATCACTATCTTTATATGGTAATAAAGAATGTATTCAGACTGTTATTATTTCTATCTATTCTCTGCAGTGTTTCTCTATGTACAGATTTGAATAAAAATTCAAAAATATATATATTCAATGGCCAATAGGCACATAAACATAGATGTACTAATTTATTTATGCACACACACACACACACACACACACACACATATTCAATGGCCAATAGGAACATAAACATTTATCTACTACTTTCTTTAAGCATGAGTACACACACACACACATATATATTCAATGGCCAATAGACACATAAACATAGATCTATTGTTTCTATATATATGTGTGTGTGTGTGTGTGTGTGTGTGTGTGTGTGTGTGTGTGTGTACAACCATCATAGTTCAAATAAAAAATATTTCCAATATCATTTAACAATGATAAGCCATAGTATAACATGGTTATACAGTCCCTTAAGAACTGATTTCACTTATGTATACACAGTAAACATATTCCTAACAAGTAAAATAACCATAAATACAATATTGACAAAGGAATACAATATGAGATACATATTTGAAAACTAATGCTGGAACACAAATGGAACAACCACGTTCCACCCAACCGTAGAACGAAACACCGAAGATCACTAGTCCTTCTCACCCCCTAGCGTGACCATGAGTCCATAAGGGAAAACTAAATGATCCTTCTTAGCTATAGTCACTGTTGGAAAATATATAATCCTAAACTTTGAGCTTTACATTCTCCACTTCATGAAAATATAATCTTTCCCATAGTAACTCATAAATTAACTTTCAAAATTTAAAACAAATTCATTTTTAGTTAATTGGTAATAAGGTGCACATGATATCTGTCATTGATGAAGTTTCCCCATTTGATTGAATGATCCTATTTTCCCCATAGTTTTTTAGCCACCTGATTGTTAAAGAATCAAATCACTAAAGGTCGCTCGAGGGCTTTGTGCTTTGGGCATTTTGAGAAGTCTTAACGATAAAGGACCTGAAACCCTAAAGTGTTTGTTCTTCACTTTTCATAAACCTTTAAAGGACACGAGTCATAGTACACATGTATAATTTGAGTCTTCCCTAGGTTAACACGTGGCACCCCCTACCCTCAACACATCATCCAAAATGACATCATCTTTGACATGTCACTACGTGAGATGACCCTTTGGAAATATAACAAAGAGCTAATTCACAAATGCACGAAGCACTAAAATGTCGAAGTATTAAATTTTAATTAAGTATGTTAATATCGTTCAAATTATAATTAACGACTTCTCACTTCGGAGTTCAGATGTTTACCTTTCATCATATTTAAAGATCTCCAAAATCTCAATTTCTTAAGAACTCAAACTTAATATGATTAATTAAAACTTAAAAGCAATTATCGGATAATTAATGTTTTCATAGTTTCGGGTTTCAGTAATTTCATCTCGAGCTATAGTTAAAAATATCCAAGTCCAAATATCTGAAGCACTTGAATCTAAACATGATTAATTAATATTTTAAAAGATATTATCTCATAATTAACCTTTTGCAGATTCGTGATTCGAGAAATTTCAACTCTGTTTCATCCAAAACTCCCGAACAAGAACTGCCAATATTAATGGCATTTATCACAAATCAATGGTAATGATTTTTAGCATAGATTGTGGATCACTAGGTATACTTTCCCATTAAGGTTAATAAATTTTCCGTCACTAAAGGTATACTCGAATCAATGCACTTGATGTGAATAAAAATGCTTTATTCTGAATTTCATTTTCATCTTCTGCAAAGTAGTAAGTTTTATCCGAGTAAGGAGCTCATGCAATTCCTCTGCAATATGTATCCTCATTCTGTTTTCGATATCATGGCACCATGGAAGATGTTCAAGAATATTTATGCAACTGGTGAAGGTTAAAATCTGAATGCGGACATTCTGTCAGACACTACGCTGTGAGCTATAGACTCAGTTAAATATTGGACACTGGTGTTCGAGATTCTAGAACATGAGGTTATAAATTGCCCAGAAGACTCTGACGATGAAGTGGATGATACTCACAGAGCTAAACTCAGATATATATCCCAATCCGAACTTCACAACATAGATGTGCAACCGAGACTCATGTCCTATAATGACATGATATGTTGGGCCCTGGAAAATGTCGACATCCAAACCAGAAGCATTTTCAACTATCAAAAGGTTGTTGTTAGGTATTTTTGACTAGAACACATCCAAGTAATGTATAAGCTATATCCTAATCCTAAATATAATTACAATGATGCATTCATGTTGGAGTTTGAGAAACCTAAATGCATAGAATATGACAAGATCTATCCTGATATAATCAAGTCCTGGTGGGGGCACCCAGAAAAATTCAGGGTTGATGCTCATGGACTTTATGCCATAGCATCATTAGATACTCACAGGATTTATTTAGCTATGATTATCTGTAGACTATTCAGGAAGAAGAGTCCTACTCATTTCCTGGTGGCATGGGTGTCAATTATGCACGAGGTGGCCGAGGGCTTCTCCTTTAATTGGGCCAAAATTTTATCAGACAACTTGGCTAAAGAAATCACTAAATATAAATTGGTGAAATCAAAGGGGAAGCCCACCCATTTCTATATGTTCGCGTATATCATGTATGCTATTTTCTTCATAACCCCTTTCTCACTGATGAATTGGAGCTGGACCCCGACCAATGCAAAACCTATTCACTTCTATCATTCCAAGATGTGGGAGGACAAGGCCAAATATTTCTTCTACGAAATATGCCACCATGTGGTAGTGCTCGTTCATATAGCTTTATATGGTTTCCCACCCCCTCAAATTTTAGATAGAATCATGGGAAATCTGGGAAAAATAGAATATTGGTTCATCGAAGAAACTTTCTCTTACATTAGGGTCTTGAGATGCTCAATCCCTCCCCATTCTCTCCTAATATTTTTACCGGACTAGATACTATCCTAAGAAGTATCTTATCAAAATGTGACACGGGCATGAACAAGGAACTGAAAGCAACCCAAAAAAAGGTATGACCTACCTTCCCTCTCCAGGTTGGTATGTTTTCACTATTAGACTTAGATCACTCCAAGGTGGAGGTTGTAGCTTTGGAGGATGTCAATTTGGTTGACATCGAATTTAAAAGGCATGACCCACAAAAAATCGTGGAGAACCACCTAGCCCAATAGAACCTGAAGAGATATGTGCATGAAATGCCCCACATGATGAATTTTTTAGGGGATTCAGGAATTACGAGGAGGTACTAAACAGGTTCCAAGCCTTGTCCCGAGATCAACAAGAAAACTTCCTCAATTTCCAAATACATAGATGAAACATCTTGCCGAAAATACTACAGGGAGAATCGACAACCACTTCATCTACACATGAATCTATACCTCCAGTTTGTGAATCAGGGAATTCGGGTAAACATGATACTAAGGAAACCCCAAAGGGTTCTGTAGTTTTGACTCAGTAATTGAAAGTTTCATTATCAAGTCCACTAGGCCCTCAGGTGATGACTCATATAGAAACGTTCCTAAAGCAAGGGAAGGATACATCTCCTTTGACACCATCCACATCTACTGCCAATACTATTGAGCAACAACAGTCTATGGAGATCGATACTCCTATTACTTCATTGACTCCTCTGCAGTATAGTTTCAAGAATCCTAGTTCCAAATTCATTTATGTGGGAGATCTTACCCCAATATTTCCCGAAGAGATGCCTCCTTCAGACTTCTTCTTCAACAAGAAATGGAGGGCTATCGTCAAATGAGAAACACATAAGAAAGATGGAGTGATAGTCAAAAGGCAAAGAATGGTGTACAATGGACAAAACCGTGATGATATAGAATTTGCAAAGGAAGTTGCAGGTTCATTGGGCACTTTTGCCATTGCTAATCAATGGTCTGTGGAAAAATTGGCTGAACAACTGCAGCATAAGTTCCTATTGGTAGAGCAACTTCAAAATAAAATAGACACAACTGAGCAGACTATCCAGAACAGAATGAGTCAAGACTTCAAGAAGATCATAGAAAATGATAAACAACAAATTCAACAACTCTGGGCCAACTTTTATGAGCTCTAAAGGAATTCACGGTCTAGTCAAGGACTGATCACCCAACATGTTGAAGTAATAAAAAAATTGCAATCTAGGTTGGAGTTAACCGAAGGTACCTCAATGGATATCTCAGCCTTCCAGACTCAAGCATTGGAAATAAATGAAAAGATAGAAATGGCCCATAAAGATATTTTCATGAAGGTCAATGCCATCCAGAAATGCTATCAGGTAGTACACCTCGCTCTAAAGGACATCTACATCAAAGAAAGAGAATCTCTCTCAACTTGAGTTAATTTTCAAGAGGTTGTCTTAATGGTAACAAAGGATGATGGCTTAGATGTTCCTCATCTTTCTCTTTCTGAACAAATAAGAGGTGATATGGATTTAAAGGCCTGAGAAACAAATCTAGAAGAAAGAAAAAGACTTGTTAGAGAGGTAAATGAAGCTTGTATAGAAGTGTTGTCATCACTAGACAAAGGACTAATTGATTTTGAAGGAAATCCTATCTCCGAAGCCCTGGTTCAAATTGATATAGAAAAGAACCAATATAATTCCAGGACAAGCAAAGAAGAATCTCTGATGACCATTCAGAAAATGAACCAAATTGATCTCGTTCAAATAAATAAATGGATAGTAAACCCAAGCTTGCAATTGCAAGTCATATCTCAAGGAGTTAAAAGGAGACAAGAAAAGTTGCCTCGGGTAGAGAGGAAGTTATACACTTTCGAGGTGAATGAAGCCATTGAACCTTCAAGGTTGGTGGTGAAATTAGTGAGTAAATCCATCCAATGTATTGAATATGGGAAAACAAGAACATATGAAAACAAGTAAAGAACATGTGCATGCTATTAATATATTTGAGGGATAGATGGAAACAAACAAAGAATGCCATAAATATATGTCGAATCATTAAGAAGATTAGACAACAGTTGTATCCAGACCAAAAGAATAAGGAAAGGAATCATTTCAGCCAGAATATGAAGAGATGGAGGAAGACACCAACATATCTCATCATATTTCACATTCCATTGTCTTATTCAAATGTATGCTATCTTTATTATGAGAAATCCAATCGTTTGAGTTGTGACCGTTTTGTATAAATACATAGATTCAATATTTATGAAAGGGTTGCTTCTTGTTGATTGTAATAGAGAAAAATCTCATTATTTGAGTATTAATACAAGTGTAGACAGAGATTCCAAATTTTGTTTAGTTTGGGTTATGTGTTTCTTCTATTTTTCCATATCTCAACATTTCTTTACCCAATTCCTTGACAAATGTTTGATTTCAATTTAGTAAAGCAACTATTGTAATCGTATTACATCAGTAATTTGTTAAGTAAGAAGTTTTTCCTCTGCATTTACTGTGATTAAATCAAGACCTACGAGCTGTTTGGATTACCGTATCTTATACTTTATTCAAGGTTACACTATCTATTTTCTTCCACTACAACAAGGTGAGACTCTTAAGCAATTGATGCCTTGCATTGTTTAATAGTTTTTTATTTTTCTCTCACACCATTCAATATTAGAATTTTGACTCAGACATGAAATACGGCCTGTATGCTGCCATACTGCTAATTTCATTTAATTAATTTTTATCATATAACTAAGGTAGAAAAATCATTTTTTAAAAACAATCTCTTAAAATTTCCTGATGCCTGACATTACTCTTTGAGCCTTAAGTTTAATCTAAGGAACAACAATCACCATCCACAGATCATAAAATACTTTGCCTGACACTAACAATGTTCATAACAACAAACAATTTTCTCTTCCCAACATACTAAGCAACGTCCTGCCTCCCACATATGTTGTAAATATATACATTCTTGTGCCTAGGTCTTTCATTTCCTCCTTGGGTAAATTCACAGCTTTACAAATCCCTCATTTTTAGGGGATGCTAGTGGTCAAATTCTACTTCTTCCACCTATAAAAATCAGCCTTGAGGTAACTCAAACATATTCCCCACTCATGGAGTCATGGTCAACTATTTTTAACTTGGTTGTTCCACTTGCCTTCCAACATTGAACTTATTAAAAAAATTGTTTCATACATGTGTCCAATAAAGGAAGACAGTTGGGAAACTCAAATATTTTCCCAAGATTCATTAATTAATTAATTACATAAACCAAAATTCCAAATTCAGATTTTTCATAATTGGAAAATAATTTCCAAATTCGAATTTTCCGAAAATGAAAATTTATTTATTTCAAAATTCCACATATAATTTAATTGTCTAAAATTTGAGGATATTAAATCCTCTCCCCATTGAGTACAACACTATCCTCATTGTTCATTCCTCTCTCAGAATAGGGTTGGATAATATTTCAACACATCTTCTTCCAATTCCCAAGTGGACTCCTCAGGGATAAAGTGCTTCCATTGCACGTTTACCTAGGCGATGGCTCTGTTCCGTAGTATTGTTTCTTTCCTGTTTAGAATGTGCAGAGGTTCCTCTTGGAACTCACCTTATGGTTCCACCTACACTATGTTTCAATCAATGATGTGAGTAGGATCATGAATATACATTTTTAGTAATGAAACATGAAAAGCATTATGAACTTTTAAATATGCAGGAAGTGCTATTTGATATGCCACATGTCTGATTCAAGTTAAAATCTTGAAGGGCCCACAAAACCTTGGTGCCAACTTTGAACAATTTCCTAGATGTAGATAACTCCTTCTTTCTTTGAATTTTAGATATGTGTGGTCCCCAATTTGAAATTCCTAATCTCTTCTTTTAAAATCTGCATAGTGTTTCTGTCAGTCTTGGGCCTTTTTTAAGATATGGTGTACTCTTCTTACCATTCTCT
Source organism: Picea mariana (assembly GCA_032191745.1). NCBI lineage: Eukaryota > Viridiplantae > Streptophyta > Pinopsida > Pinales > Pinaceae > Picea > Picea mariana. The sequence goes on from JASDQU011175347.1 coordinate 24,508, forward strand.
CCATTTCTTGGATAATTTCCAGTCCTACCATAATCCTTTCAAGTGGATTGTCCCAGCTAATTGGAGTTGTGCATTTTCTCTCATATAATGTTTTGAAGGGACTCATCTTAGCTAACGTCTAATAACCATTGTTGTAAGAAAATTCAACTAAGTGGAGGTATTCCTCCCACTCAATTGGTTTCGTCCTTATGTACATTCACAAAATGTCTTCGATAATCTGGTTTGTTCGTTCTATTTTCCCATGTATTTGTGGATGGTAGCTTGTGTTGAAATTCATGTTAGTATCCAATCCTGTAAACAATTCCTTCCAAAAATTTGACGTGAATTTCACATCTCTATTGGAAATCACCATCTTAGGAATTCCATGTAATCTAAATATTTATTTCATGAAAATTCAACGATATTAATCGCTTTATAAGTAGTTTTCAAAGGTATAAAATGTGCATATTTTCTTATTTTATCAATTACTACCATGATCGAGTCATTTGTCTTTGAGTCTTAGGCAAACCTATGATGAAGTCCATCGAGATAATCTCCCATTTCCATTCTGGTATAGGTAGAGGTTGTAATAGACCTATTGGGTGTTGATGTTCAGCCTTTAATTGCTGATAATATAAACATTTAGACAATTATTTGGTTGTTTCGTTCTTCAATTTATGCCAATAAAACAATTTTCTTAAGGCTGCTATAGTTTTCTAGTATCCTGGGTGACGAGTATACAATTTTTTTGTGCAGTTCATCAAGAATTGCAGTCCTTGAATCAGTAGAATTTGGTACATACAGTTGGTTTTTGAACCTTAACAACCCAGTTTTGTCCAAACTCAGATCTATTCTGTTTATTTTTTCAACATTTCCTTGCAATTCTGTTGATGTTTGCATGTAATTTTCATCATTAATGCTTGCTAATTTTATTCTCTATTCGATATCATTTTCTGCTTTGCTGATGTTTATTTCATAGAGCCCGTTATTCCTTCTCCTTAATGCATTTGCGACTTTTTTTTTCCTTACCTTTGATGTGTCGTACCTCAAAATCAAATTCACTTAAAAAGGGCAACCATCTTTCTTTCCTTGCGTTGAGATCTGGTTGATTGAACAAATGATTTACACCATTGTTGTCGGTTAGTAGCATAAACTTTATCCCCATTAAATAATGTCACCACATTTTTAAATCATGAATTATGATTGCTAATTCCAAATCATGTGTAACATAATTCTATTCATGTTCCTTCAGTTTACATGATTCATAAAATATGACGTGTTTGTCTTGTGTCAATACTCCTCCTAATCCATCTTTGCCTGCATCCACACAAACTGTAAAGTCTTTATCGGGATCCACTACCTTTAGGATAGGTGTTGTAGTTAACAAACTTTTTAATTTATCAAAGTTGTCCTGACACTTTTGTGACCAAGTTAATTTTATTCCCTTTTTCTGTAGCGAGGTAATTGGATATGCGATCTTGGAAAATCCTTCGATAAATCTCTAGTAATAACCGATAATTCCCATAAATGATCTGATGTCTTCTACATCCTTAGGAATAGGCCATTCCATAATGGATTTTATCTTTTCTGGGTCAAAAACAATACCATCTTCGGATATTTCGTTCCCTAAGTATTGTATCTTTCTTTTGTAGAAGTCACATTTATCAAACTTAGCATACAACTTATGTTCCCTTACAGTCTACAATACTATTTTCAAATGATCTTCATGTTCTTCTTTTGTTTTTGAGTAAATTAGAATATCATCGATAAAAACTAGCACAGATTTATCCAGATGTTGGTTGAATACTATTCATCAAGCACATAAAGGTTGTTGGTGCATTAGTAAGCCCAAATGGGATTACAACAACTCATAGTGTCCATAACATGTTCTAAAAGCTGTTTTATTTACATCTTCATCTTTCATTCTGACTTGGTGATGAACCTTAAATATAGTTTAGAAAATATCTTTGCTCCTCCAACTTGTTCAAAGAGGTCATTAGTTTTGGGTAATGGATACTTATTCTTAATTGTCATTTTATTCAGTTGTCGATAGTCAATACACAGTCTTAAAGTCCCATCTTTCTTTTTAACA
>JASDQU011175348.1:0-21404 GCA_032191745.1 Picea mariana
CTTTCTGACTATCTGAATTTTTACTTTTTTCTTGAAATGTTTGGATATCCAAAGTTTTTGATCATATATTGTTACTAATTTTTTTTTTTATTGTTCAAACTTCATAAACTATTTGCATAATATCTATTGTTCGAACTTCATAAAAATATTCTTTGAACTTCATAACTATTGTTCAAACTTCATAACTATTGTTCAAACTTCATAAAAATATTTGCATAATATCTATTGTTGGAACTGGGGAACTAAAAATAATATAATATTTTTTTTTTCGTACGTAACAGTCCTGCCACACTGCAATATTTCTTAAATGTTTACACAACAGTCCAGACAGACTTAAATGTTACCTAACATGCCTCACAACCTTAAATGTTTACTTAGCAGGCTTGTTAAAATACATTTTCTTCAGTTTGTTTTTTATGCAATGTTCTCTGTAGTGAATATGGGAAATATTGTTCTTCAACGACATTATTGGTTCACTGGTTCATGCTTGCTCCTTGCCTGTTCACTGATTTCTTGTTTGGTTGTTGATGTTGTTCTTGTTTTCCTGTTGGTCTTGTTGCAGTTTGCATGCTTGGGATTCTGCAACTGCGATTGGAACTGGCCTTTTGTCGTTCCCCATTGATGGGTGAGTTTGGGTGTCATGTTTAGCTTCCTTTTCTATTTACAGTGTGCAGGTGAGAAATTTCACTACAAGGGATGCCTCAGTCAAAATCCTCTTGTAGAACATCTTTGTATGTGAGGAGAAAATATGATTTATTTTTCCTATATGTCACTATAGCTGCGATGGAGGTATGTTTTGTGTCAAACATTGGCGATCAAGAACGAGGCGAACACAACATTACAATCCTTCTTATCTGGTCGTAGTAATCACATACAAAGATGGACTACAAGAGGATTTTGATCACTCCTAGTATTGAAAAATATCAACCGTGAAAATTGCATCTTTCTTAATTTTTTGCACAGTGGCAAGCCTTTGGACGGTCCTCACAGCCTTAAATGTTTACCTGAAAGGCGTCATAGCCTGAAATGTTTTCTTAACATATGTGTTATGATACATTTTCCTCTGAATGTTTTGATACAATATTGTGTGCAATGAATTTGGCCAATATAGTTCTTCATAGGCATTCCTGGTTGGTTGGTTGGTGCTTGCTCCTTGGTTCACTAGATGCTACTTATTGTTGTTTGATTCAACTTTGCAGAGATGAGGTCCTACAGCTGCAACTGGGCCTTTTGGTGCTTGTTCATTGGTTTGTTATTTGCTGCTTGCTCTTGTTTTCTTCAACTTTGCAAGGTTGGGGTCATGCATCTACAGTTGGAACTGTTGTTATAATTTGCGGGCCAGGGGCTGCACTTCTGTATTTATCCATTCATTGATAGGTCTCGGTTTTGTGGTTTCATTCCTGTATTGCTTGACAGGCCTGTTGCAATAAATTTCCGTCCTTTATTTTTTCTTATGCAATGTTGTCTGCAGTGAATGTGGGTGATATTGTTCTTTGGTGGAATTACTGGTTCACTGGTTGCTGCTTGCTCGTTGCTTGTTGACTGGTTTCTTGTTTTCCTATTGTTGTTTTCGTTGTTGTTGTTGTTCCCCATTGACGGGTGGGTTTGGTTCCTAGATTTACATTCATGTTCATTATTTTTTGTTTTCTATTTCCAGTTTGCAAGTGAAAAATTTAAATGTTGGAGATTCCTGAGTCAAAATCCTCTTACAGAACATGTTCGTATGCGAAGAGAAAATTAGATTTCCTTTTTTATATGTCAGTGGGTGTTATGGAGGTGTCCCAATTGCATATGTAGAATGCCAACCGTGCAAAAATGTAGCTTCCTTAAATGTTTGCACAGTGGGAGGCCTTTGCATAGTCCTTACAGTCTTACATGTTTACCTGCCAGGCCTCACAGCATGAAATGTTTTCTTAACCGGCGTGTTATAATATATTCCTCCTTTTTTTTATACAATATTGTCTACAATAAATTTGGACAATATTGTTCTTCACCGACATTCCTGGTTGCCTAGTTGATGCTTACTCGTTGGTTCGCTGGATGCTGCTCATTGTTGTTTGATTCAACTTTGCAGAGTTGAGTTCCTGCATCTGTAATTAAGCCTCTTCGTACTTGTTTCTTCACAAACACATCTCCACTTGGAAAACACAAATTGGAACATGGTTTTACAGTTGGGCCACCAAAAAATACGATTAAGATAAAATAATATGAAAAAATTTGTAGTAGATATAAATGACATCTCTTTTGACTTGAACCAGATTTTATCGAGCTCCAACTATATTTCATAGCTAAGAATTTTTTTCACATAGTTAATGTGTTTAAATGGATTCATAGTTATGAGACTAAGTTTTGTTGTGTGAGGGATAAAGTTCTTGTCTCCCTTTCTTTTTCCTCTTTTAAACTTGCCTGTTTTTCCCTTTTGTTATTCCCCTCTATTATGTGTTTCTGGTTCTATACTTGGTCATGTTTATGTGCTCATGGGTTCCAGGGGTGTCGAACTGACAAATGGTCATCTCCATATATATCTTCACATCACGAGTCCGACCAAACACCATTCGTTTTCATACTTAGCCAATTTTATGAACACGGGTTCGCGGATAGGCACTATCAAACTCCGGTGCCCCGTGTTCGGGGTATACATCTTGCACCCAAAAATTCAGTGATCTACAATTCTACCCTGGACTCCTCAAATTCTCAAGCTTGACTATACCTATGATGAGTCTGTTTGACTGACCCGACTTTCCATACTTGTCGAGTCTTGAAAGTTTCATGGGTTCACAGACTCCCGAGTTCACAAAAGTTTAAACGCATTTTTCGCTCCCCTCCATCCCCAACACCTTTCACGCTTCCCAATGTACATTAATTATTATTTTACTAGTGACAAATCACCAGATAGGTTCGAAAGGATTGGCATTAAAAAGAGAAAATCTCGAGGACATCTCCCATTAAAACACATTAACAGACGAATATTATGGGATTTGATAAAAAAAAAATCAGTCCATCTTGAATTGGAAAAAAGTGTTGGTTATTTTAGTGTTTTTAAGGCATCATCACAGTAACAGTGCAATATTTTACTACCATGCTGCCATCCAAAAACGTGTCATCCATAGAGGTCTTGACGTCATGTCCCTCTTTAATATTGTGCATGTATTACAGGTTGTCATATTTGAGAATCTGCTTTCATATGGGAATGTTAACTCATGTTATTAGTCACTATTCAGCACACATATTAAAAAATATTGGAATTAATAAGCGAAAATATCGAGGGCATCTTCCATTAAAACGAATTAAACCAAGATTTACATAAGATTATACTATCATCCTCCAACGTTCATTTTAAATACTTATTCCCATTTCTCTCTATCATCGAAGACTTGGGCTTTAAGGTGACTTCGTTGTAATGTTCCTTCTCATCGACATGTGAGACAACTTAGAGATTCCATTCAGGCCCAATTGAAAGACGGGGGAATGGTTTTATGTGACGTTAGCTTTGAGCGAAAAAAAAACTCTGTTAGCCAACAAAAACTTAGACACTAAAAAAAAATCAAGTATCTTGTGATTGGTATTCTCCCTGTATTCGATGATTTGGTTCATTGAAAGGCCTGCCTGAAGATTTGTGTGTTGAACTTATTTGTTTTGTTACTGGAAATTTGAAGGGACTTTCAAGTCACCTGCAAAATGCTCCTTCGTTGAAGTATATATCTTCTTCCAACAACACAGATTTGGCAAATGTATCAAATTCTGCAGACCACACAAGAATTCATCTTTCATCAAAGGAGTCACACATATCATGGCTTGCAAAATGGTCTGGAATATTCAGAAATGACGCCAAATATTACTCCATTCATTAATATACTCAGAATGATTATAAATTTGGATCGCCAGGAATGTGAGAAATTGTATGGGTGGTTGAATCAACATCCTAAAATTACAAAAGTTTCTATTTCAAAGTTTGTTGAGCGACTTCTGGGTGTGGTAACAGACTTGACAGAAAATCAGATTCTTTATCAAATTTTGTTCACCATTATCTAGATGTAGTAACATAATCCACATACAATCACCTTTCTATCGCTACTACAGATTGTTTTCACTATTCCTATGCATATGATTGCATCTAGGTCAAACAACTTGCCCCTCTTTGCACAAATATTCGCCTCCTACTTGAAGGTGGGTATATAACTAGGGAACGATGCTCTCAAAAGATTCTAATGCCTGTATCAACATGTAACTGGGAAAAGTTAGTGGGAAGGAATTCTGGATTATGGAATTTGCAACACTTTCTAAAGATTACTTTATACTACCACTTTCTGCAAGACGTTTGGCGTGTTCAAGTAATGATTTGGTTTCCGAAAATAACCTTTTACTACCACCTTCATGTAATCATTTTGTTTCATTCTTTAGAAATGGCCTTGATGTAGTAGTGTATTCCAGAGTTGTTTCCACCCAATATCAATCTTCCTGATGTTTCCCTTGCTTTGAATAAGGAGAATGCATTTCTTCTATTGCAGTGGAACCGATATTTGAACAAAAAAAAAGGAATTTCTCGATGTTTGAAGTATTTCCTTGTCTGGATCAAATAAATCACCATGGCCTCGCCGCAAGAGCCTCTCGAGTTGTTCATCAAGATCACAGATCGATAAGGACATAGTGTCTTCCTAGTCATAGAATGCTTCCATCACTAGGTTGCATTTGCACATCTGCTTTTATTGCTACCTTCTTTCTTTGTCCTCGTGGTGGATCCTTCTATCCCAACCAACATGATGGAAATAAACTAGCTCTATATCTAGGGAATTTGATCGCTTCAGGGAATCTGAGTTGACTATATATTAATTTCGGTTAACTTAAAAAGGTTTATGTGTGCAACCTAATGTTAGACATAGAAAATACAATTTCTTATTTCTTAAAATATAGAACAATGTATTCTTTTAACTCATGACAACTCGAAAAGTTTCAGGCATTGTTTTGGGTTCATGTCCTTCAAAGATGTTAATTAATCACATAATTAATATTGCTTGTGCCAATGCAATCAAGCTGTCGTCCACTATGGAAATTGCATTAACACTGCAATGTCAGATAATAGATCTCTGACATGTACCTAATGTAAAGGTCATTATCGCATAGGAAACCCAACATCCAAAGATTTCTAGACTCAGAGAAACATTGTAGTTGCCGTGACAAAGAAACACTAAAGTCAATGTTCTTTGTAGGTTTGACAATCCTACAGTCTAAGTGCTTTGACAATGACATCCTTGCTTGTTCACCACATTGCTGCACTGCAGTCAATAACACTGTTCACATTTCCACCATCAGTGTCGATGTCTGAAGTTGAAGCTATATGGAGCCTGGAGTCACCGCCAGTGTGAATCCTTGAAGCTGAAACTACCTTGAGCCTGGGATCACAAATTATTACACTTAGCATTAGTATCAATAGTGATCGAAAGTTGATTTTATGTCGAGTCTGTTACTACATACGGAGGTCGCTCAACAATATTTGACATAGAAACTAGTTGTCTGTCAAGTCTATTACAACTTTGGCATAAAAGGTTCTGTAATTTTAGAATGGTGATTCAAACACGCATACAGTTTCTCACGTTCGTGAGGATCCAATTTTATAATTTCATTCTGAGTATATTCGGGCATGGAGTAATATTTGGCATCACTTCCGAATATTCCAGACCATTTTGTGGGCGGCGATGTCTGCCACCCTTATGACGAAAGATATATTTAGATGTGATCTGCAACATTTGATACACTTTCCATATCTGTGTTGCTAGAAGAATCTATGTACTTCAACAGAGGAGCATTTTGCAAGTGACTTGGACGTCCCTTCCAATATACAACAATAAAAAAAAAAATTCAACATGTAAATATTCAGGCAGGCCTTTCAACCAAACAGATGATCGAATATAGGGAGAATAATAGTCACAAAATACTTGAATTTTTTTTTGTCTAAGCTTTTGTTGGCTAACATGATTTTTTCCCCCAAAGCTAACGTCACATAAAAGCACTCCCTTGTCTTTGAATTGGGCCGGGATCGCATCTCTAAGTTGTCTCATATGTCGATGACTAGAAACATTACAAGGAAGGCACCTTAAACCCCAAGTTTTCGACGATAGATGGAAATTAACACTTAACAAAGTATGGAATGTTGAATAAACAACTAATGCAGGCAGGCCATATCTAGAATAGACAAGCTATTCAAAAAGCTAATATAGATCTAGTTGCCAGCACCAATGAAGTCTAGGACCTGAAATTGATATTCAACTTGTTGTTTTTTACCAAGCAAGCATTTGATGATCAAGTTGAAATCTATAAAACACTGTCTACAAGCTTGATTATTATACATATTTCTTTTTTTGGTCGGCGGCAGCCCCAATCACAGTCATTATGGAAAATGCATTTAAATTTCAGAGAATATCTGCTGAACTTTTTCAAGACAACTATTTTGGGAAATAATCTCAGCTGTATTTTGTAACCCAGTTTATCTGAATATAGAATATTTGAGATTTTTGTATGGTGTTTTCCAATCTCTGGTATTTTTTTTTATTTTATTTTGTACTTTTTTTGTGTGTGGTTAAACATGGATGACAAGCTTTTCTTTCTTCTGCCCAGGACTTCGATTTAAATAAAGGCTACCCTGTTCACTCATTACATTTTACATGGAAGAATAATTTGTGATATCCATACTTATATGGCACTCACCCTATACTTAAGAAATAAATGGGAGGACCTGTCCTTCTTTCATTCTTCAGGGTCCTGCAAATAGAATGAATTAATGAATCTATTTCAACAAGGCAACTTAGGTGTTGACGTCATGTTCCCGTTCAATATTCTTCATATATTACAACTTCTTCTATTTGATAATATCTGTGCATATAAAAAATGTTACGTCATGTGTGTGTGTGTGTGTGTGTGTGTGTGTGTATTATTTATTTATTTATTTTTTCTTTTCTTTTTTTGTTCTTTCTATTGCTTATGGGTTTCAACGAAATTTGTGATCCGAACAACATCTTGCAAATTGGAAGATGCTTTATGTTTGGACCATAAATAATCTATTAATATATATTAATATGAATACTATTGGAATAAATATAAACACTTTCTCTTTAATTTTTCCTTGTTTTCTTCCCCTCTATTATCCCTTTGTGGTTCTATATTCAGTCGCATTTCTATGATCATGGCTTCCCGGATTCATGGATTGGCAGCTACTCATATTTATCTATATCTTCACACCATGAGCCCGACCGACCGCGATCCCTTTCAATACTTAGCCAATTATCTGACCACCGCGTCCCAGGTTTCCGGTATCCAACACTTATGTTCCATGTTCCGTCATATACATATTGCACCCAAAAAACTTCTGTGATTTGCAATTTATGATTTTACTAGTGAGAAATCACCAGGGGTTCAAAAAGATTGGCATTAATAAACAAACAATAGATGTTGTTCTGTGAGATACTTATCCCTTTTTCCCTTTTCTTCTTCCTGTCTATTATCGCTTTATGGTTATATACTTAGTCTCATTTCTATGATCGCGGGTTCCCGAGTTGGCAGGCTGACATATATTTATCTTCGTCTCCATCTATATTCTCACATGGCGAGTCCGACCGACCATTGTTCCTTTCCATACTTAGCCAATTTTATGGCCACGGTTACTGGGGTTTGCGTTTTCGAACTCTACTTCTTATTGTTCTGTATACATCTTGCACTTAAAACTTTTGTGATCTACAATTCCACTGTGGACTCCTCGAACTCACAAGATTCACTCTACCAGGGTTCATAAAATTTTCAAAGCATATGTCACTGCCTTCTGTCCCCACTAACTTCACGCCCTTCCTAATGCACATTAATTATGGTTTTACTAGTGAAAATTGAACACACTGGTACAAAACAATTGGCATTAACAAGCCAAAAAACCTCGTGGAACGACCATCATTCCTTTCTATACTTAGCCAAAATTTTCCACTTGTTCTGTGATATACATCTTGCACCCAAAAAAATCCCTGATCTACAATTCCATCCTAGGCTCCTCCAACTCGCAAGCTTCACTTTACCTTAATTCATAAAAAGTTTCAAACCATTTATGTCTCTCTTCCATCCATGCCACAATCATGCCCTTCCCAATGTGCATTAATTATTCCGGCCTCTAGATTAACTTCCATTGTTCCGTGACCTACAAATAGCAACTGAACCTCCACGATATACAAATTGACTACTGAACTCCCACATCGTCCCCTCTTCCATGTTACACATTATTCATTCAAATATTCTGAGCGATACAATTTGACCGTCGGGGCCTCATGTCTTCTAGGGACACCTTGTCAACCTATTTTGGATCCTCGAGTTGGGAGGTTCACGAAATCTCCAATTCCTAGTCATTGTTTCCTGTGTCATCCATCCTCGTACTTATTTCCAAATATGAAACAACAAATTTTTAATGCTAAGAATTCATCATGCAACAATCGTAAATATCGTCATCAATAAGCAAAAGCCTCGAGGACTAACTATCCCTACACAACTTATCCAAAAACATGCAGAGAAGATCTTTCCAGGTAATGGGAAAACTATTACAAATTTCAATATATTAGTGAAAACAAGTTTAGGCTACCGTTTCCCTATTCCATTCTTAGACACTTTTTCTATTACGGGTTCCCACACTGATGGGTTCAAAATTGTGTTTCGAATCTTCCACGACTTGCAAACGGTGCCCGAAGTTCCGCGATATACAATTTGTTCGTTGGAAAGCCCCGTCACGATCCCGACCGTTCGTCATTCCTTTCAATACTTAGCCGCAAGTTGGATATATGATCATGAAGTGGTACATTTAATGTGTATCGATTTTGGCCTACTGTTTCCCTGTTCCATACTTAGACACTTTTTTTATGAAGAGTTCCTAGACTGGTGCGCTCAGGGTTGTGTTTCCAATGTTTTGCGACTAGCAAACAATACCTGGAGTTCCGTGTTATACAATTTGTCTGCAGGAATTCACCATCATGCCCTCTTCCTTGTTACGCGTTCTATGGTCAACACTCCCGAGAGATGCAATTTTACCCTTAGGCCCTCACCTCTGCTAGTTGTATCCTGTAGCCCTATTTTGAAGCGCCACCAACCACTTTCGATAATTAGCCATTCCTTAATTGTTGTTCCATGTCCCCGCCACCTTCCTACTTCTTTCTGGATATGCAATTGGCAAGCTTTAATGCTAACACTTCATCATGCATGAACCTTAAACATTCCATTAATGAGAAAAAGGCTCGAGGGGATCTCCCACACTTCTTACATATACAAATTAACCATCGAACTCCCACATCATCCCCTCTTCTGTGGTACACATTTTGCACTCAAGTTCTGAGACATACAATTTTACCCTCGGGAAGTCACGTCTCCTCGGGAACCAGTTTCACCCTAATTTTGAAGCTCATCCGACTGCTTTCCATACTTGCCCATTGGTGGGTTCACGAAATCTCCAATTCTTAGTCACTGTTTACTGTGCCCGCCACCTTCACACTTATTTCAAAGTATGCAATGACCAAGGTTTAATGCTAACAGTTCATCATGAAACAACCATACAGACCATCATTAAAAAGCAAAAGGCTCGACGAGACAATCACATTGACTATTTCCACAGAACTTGTCCATAGACTTTCAGAAAAGATCTCGCCAGGTAATGGGATATCTATTACAAATTTCAATATATTAGCAAAAACGAGTCCAACCAGTCGTTTCCCTATTCCATACTTAAGCCACTTTTTTGATTGCAGGTTTCTGGATAGGAGGGCTCATGATTGCACTTCCATTGTTCTGTGTCCTGCAAACAGTATCCGGAGTTCCGTGATATAAAAATTTCTCTCTAGACTGTCCCATCATGCCCTCTTCCGTGTTATGCGTTTTGCACTCAAAAAGTTTTGAGACATACAATTTGACCCTCGGGCCCTCACCTCTAAAGATTTTACCTTGTAACCCTATATTGAAGCCCGCCCGACTGCTTTCGATAATTAGACACTCCTTAATTTCCCTTTCTCGTCCCCGCGACCTTCATACTTCTTTCTTAATATGTAATTAATAACCTTTCATGCTAAAATCTCACCATGCAGGAACCGTCATCATTGTCATTAATGAGCGAAATGCTCGAGGAGATCTCCCATTAATACACATTAAACCAAGATATGCAGAGAGTTATATTATCCCTTCTGATTTTTTATCTCAAACATGGGTCATCGCGTTGGCCCGTTCATGAAATATCCAATCCTTAATTGCTCATTGTCGTACCCGACATGTTCGCACTTCTAGTTATGAAATTACTAGTCTTTAATGCTAACAACGCATAATGCAACAACCGTCAAAATTGTCATTAATGAGAGAAAGGCTCAAGGAGATCTCCCATTCACATGCATTGGACCAAGATTTGCACAGGGTTATATTATCCCTTCTAACTCTTCATTTCAAACATCGTCTGGAGAAAACCAACGTTCTCGTAAAATTATGGAAGCAACTCGACAATAGTTCTATGGAGATACAATGAATATCTTCTGACATGAGGACCATAAATTCTAGTGGTCCAAGGCATACTCTTACTATTCATCCCATTCTGCCCAGAATGAAGTGATTTGGACCTCTAGAATCGCTTGTGCAAGTTGTGTCCCTGAGGTTTTTGACTGTCAGGAGGTGGTCTCTTGGTGCACCGAGAAATATATTTAAAGCCAAAGAATTATTCCACTGCATGACCATTCTCCTGTTTCTTTGTCACCTCAGGTCTTCTGCAAGATGTTAAAATTTTCAGAGCCAACATTGACCTTCAGTGGAAAAACATGATAACGAGTTGGACCTCTTACCCAAGTTCCTTGAAGACCTGACAACAATTCCTCGAAGACCCGACAACAGTTCCTGAAGATATCACAAAGTTGCAGGTCAGTTTCTTTAGAAACCCAATCTGGGAAATTGCTTGGATGTTTACAAGAATAATAGGACAGGAATCCACGACAAGCATTTCTCGTATAATTATTTATATTTTGTAATTCACAGTCAAGGAACAATTCATTTTTGATTGGGAGAAGATAATTTCCATTGAAATCTATTCCCAACTATCATGATTCAAAGAAGAGAATAAATTATATATGTCATCCTACTTGATTTTCGCAATAGTGCGATGATGTCTGTTTCCAAAACTGTCTGTCCAAGAAAATAAACTATGAATTCGACCCAGTAACATTCTGGTACCAGGCCTTGTGGAGGCACAAGGCCTCCCATTGATTTTATGAGGTTTTTAATGACTTTGTCTCATTTTTCAAAGATTTATTGTTAGGAAAGGATGCTCTTCGGATGTCAGGTACACTTCACGAAATCTCCAATCCTTAATAATAGGAAGGAGACACTTGAACGAAAGAAAAATTACAGTGTAATAATGATCTTTGGCTCCAAGGAAAATCCTACTTTCCTTCCATGTCACATCATAGACAAGATGTTTGTTATAGAAATAGTAAGGAAATACAACCACTGGTTGCATTTTTTCCATGGCAAGAGAAAAAAACAGTTCATTCCTCTACCCTAGAAAATCGGGCACTTCGTGTTCAGAAACGTCAACAAGATTGACGAATTCGTAGGCCATTTCAAGAACTTGAACCTAAAATATGTTGAAAGGATAAAAGGGTTCGACCCTAATGGGATTTTTCGAGAACATTTACTATCAATTGGATTTAGCAACTCTTTTATCCATAGATGCCTGACCGAAGACAAAAAAAATGACGACAACACTCCTTCTTCTGACGATTGCGACGTAGAGACATTGCAAGCGCAACTAAATTGTACAGACAACAGGGAAAAGGATCGGGTGAGAAGAGTGTCCAGTCCCCGACCAGCACTCCCAAGAGCACAACATCACAGATCATCGCTTCAACAACCCACCCCAGTAAGAAATCAACCCATAAATCTTCAAACGGAGGAGGAGATAAGAACCCTCCTCGCGGAAAAAATGATGGTTCTCACAAGCTTCCCCTAACGAAGAAGAGAAAAAACATTGTAGGGTAGGTAGAAGAGCTCGAAATTGAAAGTGAGGACATGCAACTTGAAACTTCTGTGGATGTCGTGCTCCACAAAGTTGATTTTCCCACAGTTGCGATGCACCATAGTTCCATAATGGAAATAGCTGAGACAAACATTTTTTACGAAGATGAATCCTCCATATTCCATAGTGTTGTTTTTGACAACCAATATAAAAATTTAATTATTGAAAAGAGATATGTAACAAATAAGAAAGGAAAATATCGTTCAGAGATTAGCTTTAGGAAAATACAGTCGTCCCAGATCTCTCGATTTCACCACGCAACCGTTGATGCTCTTGAATGCCAGACTGAGCGACTGAATCAAGGAATTGGAGGAGGCTTTCATTGCTACCCCATTGTTTGCAAGTCCTTTAGAAAAAACCATGTCTGCTACCCCTGCAACCAAGTTAAAAGGATCCTCCAGCCTCTTCACATCCTGTAGAGCCTATGTAGAGAAGAATATCAAGAAAAGAATACAACTAATTACTGAAGCCTGGGAAACATCACAAAATATAGCTTCCTTTCGAACGAGGGCAAATGATTTTCACAGACAATTACAGACAAATTTAAAAAATGAAGAACGTTTATGTCAACAGACGGTGATCCATTTTTCCAACCATGCCTTCAACAACTCTGATTTGAAAAGAAGACAAGAGGATTTCCCCTTCCCAAATAGATCAAACAATTAAAATCATGCTGGAAAGAGAAAGTTAAGAACCTGCAGCTCATTTTCAAATCATGTGAACAATCCATATCAGAGAAATAAGAATTATTCAGAAACCTGACCCAAATAGATTTAGACGAAAGTACCAATGAGGTTCAAGACCCAAACTTAATCCTCAAATCCTTGTCCTTAACCAAGCAATCCTTCGATGAACAACTTGGTATTTTAAAGGGGTTGTCTTTAGAAAAGTTTTACGACATCCTTGAATATGGTGAAGATGACATCGAGAACTAGCTAGTGGGCTATTTGACACACAATGAAGAAATTGAATAGGCTCTGCATAGTATTTCTATGGATCTAAGGAAATTAGAAAACGAGCTTTTCGACATAGAAATATGGGATGAAATCAACATGGCCCCCATGAGAAGATACATTGAAGAATGGCTCCAAAGGAGAATGGATAAGGTCACCGACAAAGGGAAACAATCGGTTGGCATGATTCCAGTGGTCGTTGACAAGAGAAACAAAAACGCATCAGCTTCATAGTCAAGTCTATACTGATCACATCTTGCTTTCTTTATCAATCTAGTTATTCTACCTATTTAAATAGAAATCTCTAACCAACGACTCATAGCTTCCAATTTATTCTTTTTAGGTCTTCCTCTCTACCGTCACACGCTTTTTCTTTCTACAGTCCTATTTCTTGTACTTATTTCTTTTATGGTCTGTGGGAGCCCCAATCCCAGTCTATATGACAAATGCATTTAAAATTCCATAAATATGTAACAAACATTATTAATTTTTGATAAATTTCAAAGAAAACTAATTCGGGAACAATCTTGACAGTGTGAATAGATTCCTGAAATATGTAACAGACATTATTAATTTTTGATAAATTTCAAAGAAAACTAATTCAGAAACAATTTTTTGAATGTTAAATTGTTTTTCTTCAACTAAGCCGGATGTCAGGAAATTGTGTTTATTATATTTGAATGTTTAATGTGTTTGATTCTTGTTCTTGTTTTCCAGGAACCTTTATTTCAAGTCATTGAGATAGAAATTTTCTAAGTCCCATGTTTGAACTATACGCACCACAGGAAAAAAATGCCTCGTTCGCATATTAAGCTCATATTAATATAATATTATGATTAACTAGTTCAGGACATTCTTTGGGGGTCATCTACCAGCCCAATGTCTTATGGTTGGCGTGTGACACACTGCCACCAGTCATCCTCTGCATGGATACCACCTATACTTCAAGCTTCTTCCCACATGTCTCTATTGTTTCAGACTTCTATTTGTCCCTCGGTCCCGCCATAACAGTGCATTTATTCCCATTCCAACCTGGCAGGGACTACAATGCCATGCAACAATTGTTTTGTATAAATCTCTGAACTTAACTAGGAAAAATATTCGTGATTTTGACAAACAAGTTATCTTGTAAATGGAATTGAGGCATTCTTAGAAATTCTAACTAATAAAGATGAAGTTGTTGTTTTTTAATACAAGCTATATTTATTTTATGTATGATGTCTTTGGTTTCACCGTGAGTGTGTGCTATCAAACTATTTCTTTGTACATACTCTCATCTTTATATTTCATGCTAACTTGGTTTTAAAATACACACAGAATTAGAATATGAATAGTTAGTTTATATACTTAATTAGCTTTTAATATTGTATGAGTTGAAGGTGACCAACTAGTCCTAATTTTGGATTTATCTAGCATTGTCTTTAATTTTATTTTTTATTTAAACTTGCTCCTAATACTAAGAATTAATTCCCACATTTTAGTTTTTGCAATTTAAAATGGAAAACTATGTAAAAATTACAAACCCGTACAATAAATCTAGCAATGAGTGCTACAAATAAGAGGGTACTCCAATAAATGGTGAGAACCCCATTTTGAGGATGATGGAAACATATATTTTCAGCCGAAAGTTAGTTTTCACAGAAAATTGTTGTTATATTTAAAATTTATGTTATATTTTTAGGGTTTTCGTTAGATTTAACTTTCGGCCGAAAAAAGAGTTCGGTCGAACTATCGTTTGGTCGAAAATTTAAGAGTTTGGCCGAAAACATGTCATTCGAAATTTTCGTGACCCGACTCCCACAAAAGTGTTACCCAAATTCGCGATTTTACCCACACTCAAATTGCATAAAATCATGAGGAAGCTAACATTGAATCTCACACATATATAGATTAGTAAATTGATATCTATGAATTCCTAACAGTGTTGGAAGTATCATTCATTCATCGGTTTGAAAATATTAGGATTCACTACTAGGAAAGCCAATAATTCAACCATAGTAAAGAGTCATAAAAACCATTGATGGAAAAAAAATGGCTTGGAAATATCCATTAAACTATCAATAAACATCAATATCCATTCCTCCTTTATGAACCTCATACAGAGGAAAAACATAAATGCTACCGTTAACATATCTCAATAAACCTTCTTCCAAATCCAACACCATAAGAAACCAAAATAGAAGTCTCCAGTAAATGTTGTTGATAATTCCCCCCAAACATTTTAATGACCTTTATAACTCAAAGATGCAGGGAAGAGAAGAAAGATGGCTAACAGAAGAAGATAAATGCATGAGTGGAGAAGAAAAAACCCATATACAAGAGTGACAAGTCCTTTGTTCTAGACGTGGGTAGGATATTTTTTCCTTGATATCTAAAGTTCCCTCTGCTCTCCTAGACCTACAAAAATTGAAGAGTACCTCTCATTTCTATTCTTATATGAATTTCCCTTCTCATGTGTGAACTCCATCAACAATTATTTCTTCGATGTTTTTGTTGACCATTTTGATTCATGAGATCTCCATACAACCCCTTTTCTCACCAAGGTTCAATTGACAGTATTTTCATTTTGATTACAACATTTCCCATGTTTCACTAGAGGAGGCTCCCATGAGTGGGTTTATTGACCATTCCTTTCTTGATGTGTATGAACCTTAATTGTTTTGAGCCTATCCCACCTCACCTAATTCTCTTCATAACTTCTTATGTGGCTAGCACTCCCTTTTGTCCTCTAATTAGTGGTGAAAATTGAGATTTTCTATTTCTATGAACTCCATTTTATTCGATTCTTTTCTTAATTTCTTGATTCTCTTGTGGTGACTTTACTTATCACATCTTGTAATATTTACCCCCATTTCCCATATAACATTGATTTGGAATTTCCTTTCCATGTGTACCTTCCTTTTGAACATGGGAAAAAAAAATGCACCACAAAATCCTAATTCACATGGTTTCAATGTTCTCTGATATCTCATACCCCATAACTCGAATTGGTCCTCGGTTCATAAGTCATTAGTTAAGTATCATTATTTCATTGGTTTGATGATTCTCTTCCATCTTAAAGGAAAGGGGGGAACCTGTGCCACATGTCAATATTCAATTCGATATTGATTTGTCAAATGGACTAAGTGATGCTAAGAGGGAGGACATGGCTCATCGATCTACACTAATAGAATGGCCTACACATATTGGCTTGGTGTTGAAGAATTTGTTAGTTAGCAATGCACATCTTCGACCTACATCCTCCATTTCAGTGAATGGTCCCTACACACTCTTCTACATGTATGCATTATGTGACATTCCACATGGTGTTCCATGATTGGATTGTTAGGATTATGTCCTTCAAAGGCTCTACTAGTGATGAGGAAACACACCTACCCACCATCTAGTGTTGTATCAACAATGTGGAACCTATATGTCTTTCTCTTCGAAAGATTTCCTTTCCAATGGTATTATTCTCAACCATATCCATTGAAAACCATGGACCAATAGCATAAAGGTGTGTGGAGGTTGTGGATAAGATTATGTAAATTTTCCTCCTACAACTTTGCAATGGTTCTCCTTCTTACCACTTCATTACTTCTACTCCTACAATTTGTTATGTTAGAAGCTTCCCTTATGGTCATAGAAGTTGTTCTCAATATGATCCTCTCCTCGTTGATCACTTCTTTTGGATG
The DNA here is from genome assembly GCA_032191745.1 of Picea mariana. Classification (NCBI taxonomy): domain Eukaryota; kingdom Viridiplantae; phylum Streptophyta; class Pinopsida; order Pinales; family Pinaceae; genus Picea; species Picea mariana. The sequence continues at coordinate 16,689 of JASDQU011175348.1, forward strand.
ATCAAAAGGGACCATGAGTTTCATTTATATGTGTGAAAATTATAAACTGAAATCACTTCTTTTATGAGAATAAGGGTGGGGTATCTCTAAGATACAACACAAATTGATGGAAATATAGAGTATTATTCACTTCAAGAATTGATGTGTTATTTCAATTACAAAACCTCTTTCATTTCATTTTTGAAACTACACAATTTGTTTTAGGCTTAAAAAATCAATTTCACGTCACTTCTTTTATGATAATAAAGTTGGGGTATCTCTGAGATACAACACAAATGGATGGAATATAGAGTATCTCTGAGATACAACACAAATGGGTGGAATAAAGTTGGGGTATATCTTAAGAAATCAATTTCATGTCACTTCTTTTAACTTTCGACTGGAAAAAGAGTCCGACCGAACTATTTTTTGGTTGAAACATTTAAGAGTTCAGTCGAAAACATGTCATTTGAAATTTTCGTAACCCAATTCTCACGAAATTGTTACCCAAATTCATGATTTTACCCTCACTCAAATTGCATAAAATCATGAGGAAGATAACATTGAATCCTCACACATATATAGATTACTAAATTGATATCTATGAATTCCTAAGAGTGTTGCAAGTACCATTCATTCATCAGTTTGTAAATATTAGGATTCACTACTAGGAAAGCCAATAATTCAACCATAGTAAAGAGTCATAAAAACCATTGATGGAAAAAAAATGGATTGGAAATATCTATTAAACTATCAATATCCATTCCTCCTTTATGAACCTCATACAGAGGAAAAACATAAATGCTACCATTAATAGATCTCAATAAACCTTCTTCCAAATGCAAGACCATAAGAAACCCAAATAGAAGTCTCCAGTAAATGTTGATAATTCCCCCCAAACATTTTAACGATATTTATAACTCAAAGAAGTGGGGAAGAGAAGAAAGATGAATAACAGAAGAAGATAAATGCATGAGTGGAGAGTAACAAACCCGTATACAAGAGTGATGAATCCTTTGTTCTAGACGTGGGTAGGATATTTTTTCCCTGATATCTAAATTTCCCTTTTCTCTCCTAGACCTACAAAAATTGAAGAGTACCTCTCATTTCTATTCTTTTATGAATTTCCCTTCTCTTGTGTGAACTCCACCAACAATTCTTTCTTCCATGTTTTTGTTGACCATTTTGATTCATGAGATCTCCATGCAACCCCTTTTCTCACCAAGGTTCAATTGAGAGTATTTTCATTTTGATTACAACATTTGCCATGTTTCACTAGAGGAGGCTCCCATGAGTGGGTTTATTGACCATTCCTTTCTTGATGTGTACGAAACTTAATTGTTTTAAACCTAGCCTGCTTCACATAATTCTCTTTATAACTTCTTATCTGGCTAGCACTCCCTTTTGTCCTCTAATTAGTGGTGAAAAATGAGATTTTCTATTTCTATGAACTCCATTTTATTCAATTATTTTCTTAATTTCTTGATTCTGTTATGGTGACTTTGCTTCTCACATCTTGGAATATTTATCCCCATATCCCATATACCATTGATTTGGAATCTCCTTTCCATGTGGACCTTCCTTTTGAACATGGATAAACAAAATGCACCACAAAATCCTCATTCACATGGTTTTAATGTTCCCTGATATCGCATACCCCATAACTTGAATTGGTCAATAAGTCATTAGTTAAGTATCGTTATTTCATCGGTTTGGTGATTCTCTTCCATCTTAAAGGAAAGGGGGGAACATGTGCTACATGTCAATCTTCAATGTAATATTGATTTTTCAAATGGACTAAGTGATGCTAAGAGGGAGGATATGGCTCATCGTTCTACACTAATCAAATGGCCTACACATCTTGGTTTGGTGTTGGAGAATCTGTTAGTTAGCAATGCACATCTTCAACCTACATCCTCCATTTCAGTGAATGGTCCCTACACACTCTTCTACATGTATTCATTATGTGACATTCCACATGGTGTTCCATGATTGGATTGTTAGGATTATTTTCTTCAAAGTCTCTACTAGTGATGAGGAAACACTCCTACCCACCATCTAGTGTTGTATCAACAATGTAGAACCTAGATGTCTTTCTCTTTGAACGATTTCCTTGCCAATGGTAGTCTTCTCAACCATGTCCATTGAAAACCATGGACCAATAGCATAAAGGTGTGTGAAGGTTGTGGATAAGATTAGGTAAATTTTCCTCCTACAACTTTGCAATGGCTCTCCTTCTTACCACTTCATGACTTTTACTCCTACAATTCGTTATATTAGAAGATTCCCTTATGGTCATAGAAGTTGTTCTCAATATGATCCTCTCTTCATTGACTTCTTTTGGATGATCAAAAGGGACCATGAGTTTCCTTTATGTGTAAAAATTGTAAACTGAAATCACTTCTTTTATGAGAATAAGGGTGGGATATCTCTAATATACAACACACATTGATGGAAATATAGAGTATTATTCACTTTAGGAATTGATGTGTTACTTCGATTATAAAACCTCTTTCATTTCATTTTTGAAACTACACAATTTGTTTTAGGCTTAAGAAATCAATTTCACATCACTTCTTTTATGAGAATAACAGTGGGGTATCTCTGAGATACAACACAAATTGATGGAATAAGGAGTATCATTCACTTCAAGAGTTGACATGAAACTTATTTCATTTTATTTTTGAAAGTACACAATTTGTTTTAGGCTTAAGAAATCAATTTCACATTTCAATTTAGGTTTCAAATGAAAATCATTTTTATTTCAATTGTTCCCTTATGCAAACATGTACATATAACTTTCAATCTCAGTTGTAGATATATTTTTGGTTCTACATTTTCAATTATTATATATAGAATCCTAAGTATCACAAGTAAAGAAAACTCGGGTAGAAAGGTTCATCCAAGGTGAATTAGTGAAACTATAAAAATACTTATAAGTTGTATTTATGTTATATTTTTTTTCATCGAAGGTGAATTGGTGAAACTATAAAAATATTTGTAAGTCATATTTATGTTCTATTTTTTTATAACACAATCAAAGAATTAAAACTAATGCTCATATCTAGGTGGTGGAATACTCTTCATGGTTGTGTTTGCATTTTTTTTTAACAAATTCATGCACATAACATATGAGTATATTGGGAAACAAATCAACTCTAACTTTCATTAATTAAATTAGAATGGGCATTGGATGAATCTATAAATAATATGGTCAAGTAAAACACAAACAATAACATGTGAACCAATTCCCCGTTCCTTTTAAAATTTTATGACAAAATAATGATAATATAAATAAGGTAATATAAAATATTTCATTTTTCATCTATATATAGATATAAAATATTTAAATGTAAAAAAAATGTATGGTTAAAGTATTTCAATTGTGTCTTGTTTAGTATGAGAGATGTGTAATACATCTTATTCTGTTAGTGTTTAATATGGAGTTGATAAGTGGTATTTAAAAAAATATTAATAAAGCGAGATGTGTAATTCATCTTATTATACTATCGGAGGCACGGAGGTAGTATATAGCAATGAGTTAGCATTGAATTTCATATTAGTTTTATGTTGACTTAAAAAATGTGTATAAATTTTACTGTTGAACATAACAAATAATAATAATAAAAAAAATCAATATAACAAAATTGGTATTTTTATGACCTCTCATTGGTCAATAAATTGATAGTGTTATTGCAACCTTTACTTCATTCGAGGTTTGAAATTAATTTTGACATGACTATATATGAGTGTCACTTTCTTATAAGGTACAACTCTATTGATAAAATAATTTTATAACAAACAAGGCTACTAGGTAGCATATATCTGTCGAATATAATAATGAAAGTATTGTTTAAGGAGATAGGGAGAGAAGGAGCAGGCATGAAATGACTAGATGACAGAAATATTTATTACAATAACATTGGGGGAAGTGAGGCATCAATAAGACTTCAAACTTTTTGGCCAATAAGATATGACATAAATGAGATTTAAAATTTAAAATTAATCATTATTTTTTAGAGCTTTAGATAAAGGGGTGTATATTTTATGGTCAACCATAATCTAATAGAAAGTCAAACCTAACTCAACACTATATACCAAGCCTATCGGCAGGTATAATAAGACTTTTTTTATTTTCTTTTCTTATTTTTCCAAATGTGTAGTATGGAACCATTTTTAATTATTTTGGTAAGTTACCATTGAACTATGAAATAAGACTCTCTCTTTTTTTTCTTTTTTTTCCAAATGTGTAGTTATGAAACCATTTTTAATTCTTTTGGTAAGTTACCATTGACTTAATGAAATAAGAATCTTTTTTTTTCTTATTTTTCCAAATGTGTAGTTATGAAACCATTTTTAATTCTGTTGGTAAGTTAATTGATAGCTACGGGGTTAGAAATCCAATGGATTTGGTGGCAGGCTTCCCATCCATTTTTTTGGTAGAAGTGATTTGGCATACGATTAAACTTGTCAGGACAATCTCTACGAATGCAAAACCTCCACTATACACTAAAAAACGCTATTAAAAAAACCAGCTACTTATGGAGACATATGATAGAAACGTTGGGCTCCAAAATAAATTTAGGTTTTTTTGAAATGATATATTTTAATTATAGAAATGGGCTAAAGCACTCGCACACCCTCTGAGAGGAATGAGAAACCTCAAAAGAAAAGGAAACTTGGTAAGTTTACATAGATTTGAGTAAAAAAAAAATTATTATCTTCGGAAGCAGTATA
>JASDQU011175349.1:17379-31569 GCA_032191745.1 Picea mariana
TCACCCACGGGTAGGTACAACATAGAGAAATCCAGCAAACACTCTGTCACGAATTTGCAACCAAGAGAAAGGAGGCACCTGTAGCCTTACACACACAGCAGAAGCCATAAGGGAAGGGTCGTGGCACCTCTATACACACAATGGCAGCCACAGGGGAAGGGTCGTGACACCTCTATACACAAGCCTGTGCACCTTCACACCAATCTGTGGCACCATAGCACAGTCCGCGGGGTTGAGAGAGATCCAAGGTAGCAAGGAAACCAGGAGAGGTCCACAATACCTCTAACTAGCAAGCAGAAAAACAACTTGAAGCTCCCAACCAAAAATCCAAACAAAAACTCAGATCTGAAGAAGATAAAAATATCACTAGGATAGCCATACCATAAATAAGGAAAGCAAACTGAGGTAGCCGCAACAAGTATAGGAAGAGTGAGGAGAGTGAGAGTATCAAAATACAAAGGGTAGGGTCTAATTTATAGTTAGGGAGAGAGGTTAGGGTAATTGGAATTATATTTAATTATTGACATTTAATTAATATAAATGTTAATTAATATGTCAATAAATATTTAATTAAAACCCTAATTACGTAAATAAAATCCCCATCACATAAAACAAGAGTGAAAGCAAAACAACAAGGGGTTACCTTTTAAGACAAAGTCAAGGGGAATTACCTATTGGCAAAACATGTCCACATGAGTCTCATAGTGACCTATAAACTTTATCATCACTGCATAAGGGGGTCCATCAACAATGTGATCAGGTCCATCTTCATAGACACTCCTAGATGCATCCCAGGAGAGAGGAAGAGGATCACACATGAACACATCTTGGTATTACACCAAGATCTACCTGGTTAAGAACCAGGTTGTGCCAGAACACATCTAGGGTCTTATCCACCAAGGTACAAGACCAAGGATCAACCCATGTATTAAGCAAGGGTTCCCTGGAACACATCCAGGGGCCCTAGACACATCTAGGGACTTATCTCAACCACCAAGGAACATATCCAAGGATCAATCCAAGCACTGAGCAAGGATTCCCTGGAACACATCTAGGGACTTACTGCTTGGTCCAAGACCAAGAACCCCAGTCATCTACTAGGGGCCCTCGCAAGGGTCTTTCTACTTGGTTCTAGACCAAGAACCCCAGTCATCTACTGGGGGCCCTCACAAGGGTCTTTCTGCTTAGTTCTAGACCAAGAACCCCAGTCATCTACTGGGGGCCCTCACAAGGGTCTTTTGCTTGGTTCTAGACCAAGAACCCCAGTCATCTACTAGGGGCCCTCACAAGGGTCTTTCGCCATGGCACTCACTGCTTGGTCTCATACCAAGAAACCCCAGGAGTGTGTTGGGCGCCCTAGTCCACAGCTAGGGTCTTATGCCATCCTCCAAGAGAATGGCTCTTGCAGCTGCACTAATTTCAACACTATCCACCCTAGCTGGTCATATGGAGGAGATAATTCAGATTTCTTCAAGTGGGCTTCAGTGTGGTTGAGTATTTCTTCCTTGTCAGTGAAGTTTCTCCTATTTGAGGCTGAGTTTTCTTTAAGGCGGCTGAGCTTCACAGTTTGTGGCTGAGTATCGGTTTCAGGAGGCCGAGTTTGTATTTGTTGGGTTGCTCCTTCTCATTCGGGCCAAGTTTACTTGTTTAGAGGGCGAGTTACACATTGGCGGGCGAGTTCTTGTGGGTCTAAGTGTAGCTGTTGTGGCTGCCTTTCTGTGTGAAAAGGGGTCGATTTTGTCTTGTTGTGGGTGGAGCTGGGCGGATTGCTCTTTTGGACAGGTTGCCATTGCTATAGGAAGGGTCGAATTTTCCATTATAGAAGTTGTTTTACTTGCAGCAAACCTAGACTAATTTTGTCGGGGGTTGCTTGTTGGCGATATTGGGCATATTTGCATTGTAGGAAGCTAAACTTATCAACGTTATTACTCAGTTGTTCTAATATCAACTCTTTGCCGCATACGACCACATCTACAGGCCTGTATTTCTCTTGTATAATTGTTGTATGTTTGATTCACCTACAGGCAGCTCTATATTCAATGAACATGTCAGAAGTTATTTTATTGATTGTTGTTTAGTGTGTGTGTTAAATTTATAAGCAGCTGCAAGAGCCATTCTCCGGGAGGATGGCTAAGACCTTAGACGAAATCTAGGGCCCCCAGTGCACTCCTGGGGTACTTGGTCTGGGACCAAACAGTCAATGCCATGGCAAAAGACCCTTGTTAGGGCCCCCAGTATACGACTGGGGTTCTTGGTCTAGAACCAAGCAGTAAAGACCCCTGAGAGGGCCCCCAATATACGACTGGGATTCTTGGCCTAGGACCAAGCAGTTAAAGCCCCTAGATAAGTCGAGGGCCCCTGTACATGGTCCAGGGTACCCATGCCTAGGGCATGGGTTGATCCTTGGTCTTTGACCTTGGTGGATAAGACCCCAGAAAAAGTTCTAGGGCAACTTGATCCTTGATCAAGTATTTTGTTGGCATATGACCTTCCCTGAAGGAGGACATAACCACACGAGGGATGTATCCCATATGCAATGATGATAAAGAAATAAGATCACCATGAAAATGAATGAACGAGTATTGCCACCTTGTAAACCCTCCTTAACCCTCTCTTACCCTTGCTTGTGTGATTTGGGGTTTTATGTTGTTTTGTCTTAAGGGTTAAATAGTGTTTAAATTAAAATGTTAATTATATCATGTTTAAATTATTTAATTTAAGCATAATATTTTTAATAAAAATTATTTTTATTTAATTTACTTTTACCCTAGCCTAAACTATAAATAAAACCCCCCTACCCCTCTCAACAAATATTATTATCATTTGTCTCTAGAGTGAGTGGATCTTCTCTCCCTTGCTACGGCCCTTGTCTATTGTTGTTGGTTTTGTCTGAGGTTGTTGCGGCCCCCTTGCTATGTACTGTTGAAGTGTCTTCTTGTTGCGGCCCTCTATCCATTCACTGTTGAAAAGATTGCTAATGTTGGTGCGGCTTCTTTTAAGGACTGTAGCGGATCCTTTCCTGTTCTGCTATGATGAGCCTATAGGGTGCGACCCCTCCTATTCTGCTATGGTGAGCCTATAGGGTGCGGCCCCTTTTCCTGTTGTGGTGAGCCTATAAGGTGCAACCCCTTTTTCTTGCTGTGGTGAGCCTGTAGGGTGCGGCCCTTTACTGCCATAGGGTTACTGTGGTGCAGCCCCTCTCCTCTTGCTGCTGTGTGGGGTTACTGTGGTGGCTCGGCCTTCCTCCTTTCTGCTGTGGAGTAAATCTGTCCAGATCTATCCTTTGAGCCACGGTCTCCCTTAAGCCACTCCTCTTGTAAGGGTTTTTATCCACAGGAATTTTGTATGTGGATTTGGGTAATTGATTTGGGTGAGGGTTTGACTGTGTGAAGTCTCTGTGGCCTTTTTCCCTTTGGTGGCAAGAAAGTTCTTTTACTTCTTGGCTAAAAATCCAACCTATAAGGTGGATCTATGAGCTAGACTTTGTCTGAACATATTTACAAATGGTTTTGCATCTCTTGTGTTGGTTGTGACTCCTTTAGAGGTAAGGCTTCAGGACAAGGTAAGTTATCAACTCATCATCTTCAGATCTGAATTTTTGTTTTGAGTTCTATACTATTTGACCTATCTAAATTCATGTATCAGCATTGACAAGTCATTAGATCTGATCTATATATTCTATTTCTGTAGTTTTGATTTACTGTTTATGATCCGATTGCTTTGAGCTTAGATCTGTAGATCTATATAAAGGTTAAGACCAGCATTGTAGATCTGAACTACTGTCTTGTTGTTTAATTACTACTGGATCTCTTAGATCTGTACACTGTCAAATTAGATCTAGTTTTTATACTTACTGAAAATTAAAAGACATTATTGTTATGCTTTACTGCCCTAATTCTAACATGGAATCAGAGCTAAGGGTGTGAACAGAGCTCAAGGATCTAATCTTGAGCCTACACAGATCCACTTTGTTAGGGTTGTTTTGCAGATTTCAGCCATCTAAACAAACACAGATCTAAGCATGGCTTCTTTATCAGTTAAAGATGAAGACAGACTTGTAGGAGCTGCAAACTTTAATGCTTGGAAATACAGAATAATAAACATTCTTGAAGAGAATGACCTAGAAGATTTTATCTCTAGGGAGATTGAAGAACCAACTACAAACACAGCTAGGGCAGCATATAAGAGGAAACAAACCAAGACTAAAAGAATCATCTTTGATTCTATCAAAGACAACATGATGCCCATCATTGGTCATCTAAGGACTGTCAAAGATTGTTTTGACGCTTTGGCAAACCTCTATGAGAAGAAGGCACCTACTCAGAAAAGAATTTTGAAGAAACAATTACGTACTTTGAAAATGGGAAAGGATGATACAGTTGCCACCTTTTTCTCCAAAATTGCTCAAACCAGAGATCAAATTATTGCAATAGGAATTCCTGTAGATGATGATGACCTTGTTCAAACAGCTTTTGATGGACTTCCTGCTGCTTGGGGAGTTTTTCTTGCATCTATGAATGGAAGAGAATCCCAACCTAATTTTGAAAGGTTGTGGCATGACTGCTTAGAAGAAGAAGGAAGACTAAACAGCAGAAATGACTATCCTATTTTGCAAGATCATGCTCTTGCAGCAAAGACCAAGAAATGGAAGAAGTTCCCGAAGTCAAAAGGCAAAGGTAAGAAACCCCAAGGTAAGCTTTCTCATCTCAATCCTCACTTATCTAAAGTTAAATGTTTTAACTGCAATAAGCTAGGACATTATGCAAAAGATTGCAGGAATCCCCCCTCTCAGCAGAAAAGAAGAGGTAGATTTCAAGCCTCAATTGCCACTAAAGAGGCTAAACCCCAAGAGGAGCCTCAAAGAAGACAAACCAGAGCTGCTACTAAAGAGCAAGAACCACATAAGGAATATTACCTCATCTCAGCTCTTTCTGGCACTATCACCAAATCAGAGGAGATTTGGCTAATAGACAGTGGTGCTTCCAGACACATGACAGGTTTTAAACAAAACCTTGCAAACTATCAAGACAAGAAATTCAAAGCAAAGGTTGAACTAGGTGATGATGGCACCTATGACATAAAAGGTTTTGGCTCTACCTCTTTCCAGTTTCTCTCAGGTAATATCTTTCACATTGATGAAATTCTTTATGTGCCTGGTTTAAAGAAAAATTTAATCTTTGTTCCAGTCTTAGAAAGTAAAGGTTATTCAGTAGCTTTTTCAAAAGGAAAGGCCCTCTTATGGTCCTCAAATGAAGATTTAAGTACTGCTATAACCATTGGAACTCGTGAGTGTGGACTTTATAAGCTTTCAGGTCAAGTTGTTCAAGCTCTAGTTCATGAGACAATCAAGCCCTGCGAGCTTTGGCACAGGAGACTTGGACACCTCAATTACAATGCACTTCCAGGTTTGCAAAAGATGGTGACAGGTATGCCAGTGTTTTCTGTTGAGCATAATACTGTTTGTAAAGGTTGTTCACTTGGTAAGAACATAAAGAAACCCTATCCTCTCAGTAACAGAAAATCAAATGGAATTTTGGATTTAATTCATTCTAACCTTTGTGGACCCATGTCTGCACCTTCTATGAATGGTTGTATTTATTACATCATTTTTGTTGATGATTGTTCACGTAAAACTTGGATTTATTTCTTAAAAACTAAAGATGAATCTTTCAGCAGATTTCAAGATTTCAATAATCTTGTTGAAAATCAAATAGGAAGACAATTCCGAGTTTTCATAACAGATAACGGTAAAGAATTTGACTCCTTCAAATATGATGAACTCTATCGAGCCTCTGGAATTAAGAGGGAGCTAACTGTACCATACAACCCTCAGCAGAATGGGGTCGCTGAAAGAAAGAATAGGACTATCTGTGAAGCAGCCAGGGTTATGATGCATGATCAAAACTTTCCCCTATCAATTTGGGCTGAGGCCGCCAGTACTACAATGTACATTCAAAATAGATGTCCTCACAAAGCCCTTGAAGCGAAAACTCATGAAGAAGTTTTCACCGGGTGTAAGCCCTCAGTTGATCATTTAAGAATCTTTCGCAGCCCAATTTATATACACATTCCAAAAGAGAAGAGGACTAAACTAGAGCCCTCCAGTAAGAAAAGAACTTTTGTGGGATACAGTGAGACCTCAAAAGCTTACAAGATTTATATCCCTGGCCAAAAGTTCATTGAAGTAAGCAGAGACGTGACTTTTCATGAAGAAACAGCTTTCCGTCGAGCCAGAGAACTTCCATGTGATTCAAAGGAGCAGGAAGCTCCACCACTTGATTCTCCAGATTCTCCTCTTCCAGATGAACAGAGGGAGGAAACCTCTTAACTTTTAGCGGATCCTTCAAGGGACTCTATTGAATTTCCAATGGAGTTACCTCCTGTCAAAAGGAAACCAGCCTGGTGTCGGGAGATATTGAAAGAAGCGGAAAAGCATTCAGCTCCGAAGAGCACCTTCAGAGAAAGCAAGAAACCAGATAAGTACTCCGATCTCATAGCTCATCTAAATACTGTAATTGATTCAGAACCTTCCACTTTTGTTGATGCCTCCAAACATCAAGTATGGAAAGATGGTATGAATGAAGAATATGATTCTATTTTAAAGAATGATGTATGGACCACCGTTCCTAGACCTCATGGAAAATCTGTAGTAACTTCTAAATGGCTTTATAAGATAAAGCATGTAGCAAATGGCAGCATTGAGAAATACAAGGCGAGATTTGTGGCTCGTGGTTTCTCCCAAAAAGAAGGAATTGACTATGACGAGATTTTTGCTCCAGTTGCCAGGTATACTTTAATCAGAATTATTATCTCACTTGTAGCAGTTTTTGGATGGAAACTTCACCAAATGGATGTTAAGACTGCTTTTCTTAACGGTGAAGTTGAACAAGAAGTTTACATTGAGCAACCGGAAGGTTTCGTGATACATGATAAAAGATCTCATGTATGCAAACTCAAGAAATCCATGTACGGATTGAAACAAGCTCCGAGAGCTTGGTATGGTAGAATAGACAGCTTTCTACAAAGTCTTGGATTCTCCAAGAGCATAGCATATCCAAATCTTTATATAAAGATCATTCAAAATCATCCAGTTATCCTAGTCTTATATGTGGATGATCTGTTCCTCACTGGAGAGGAAAACTTGATAGCTCAGACTAAGAGGGAGCTTTCTGAAGAATTTGAAATGAAAGATTTGGGGCTCATGCACTATTTTTTGGGCTTGGAGGTTTGGCAGAAACCAGGAGAGATCTTTCTCTGACAAAGTAAATATGCAGTAGATATACTTCGCAGATTTGGCATGATGGACTGCAAGTCCATGACAACTCCAATGATCTCTAACCTAAAGAAACTTCAAGATCAAGTCACAGGTTCAGATCCAAAAGACCCCACTTTATATCGGCAGATCATTGGATCTTGATGTATCTTGTACATACGAGACGTGACATCTGTTATGCAGTAAATGCTCTTAGCCAATTCATGTGTGAACCTAAGCATATACATATGGTTGTTGTAAAACACATTCTGAGATATGTTCGGGGAACTATAGCTTATGGTCTCAAATACACCTCGAGTGGAGGTGTAATGCTTCATGGTTTTACAGATTTAGATTGGATGGGCAGTGTAGTGGATCGGAAGAGTACTTCCGGATATTGCTTCAGTTTGGGTTCAGCAATGATTTCCTGGTCCAGCAGGAAACAGGGCTCCATAGCCCAAAGCACTGCAGAAGCATAATACATTGTTGCTAGTGTTGCTGGCAGAGAAGCTGTGTGGCTCAAGAAGCTACTCTCAGACTTGTTCAATTCAGAGCTTCAACCCACAGTCATTCACTGTGACAATCAGAGTTGTATAAAGCTCACTGAGAACCCAGTGTTTCACAACAGATCGAAACACATTGAGATGAGATATCATTATGTCCAGGACATGGTTCAGAAGAACGTTCTCAGCATTCAGTATGTTCCGACAGCAGAACAGACAGCAGATATTTTCACTAAGCCATTGTCCCTGACAAAGTTTGTATACTTTCGTGACAAGCTTGGTGTAGCTGAGAATGTATCTCTTGCTGAGAGGGAGTGTTAAATTTATAAGCAGCTGCAAGAGCCATTCTCTGGGAGGATGGCTAAGACCCTAGACGAAATCTAGGGCCCCCAGTGCACTCCTAGGGTACTTGGTCTGGGACCAAACAGTCAGTGCCGTCGCAAAAGACCCTTGTTAGGGCCCCCAGTATACAACTGGGGTTCTTGGTCTAGAACCAAGCAGTAAAGACCCCTAAGAGAGCCCCCAGTATACGACTGAGGTTCTTGGTCTAGGACCAAGCAGTTAAAGCCCCTAGATAAGTCTAGGGCCCCTAGACATGATCCAAGGTACCCATGCCTAGGGCATGGGTTGATCCTTGGTCTTGGACCTTGGTGGATAAGACCCCAGAAAAAGTTCTAGGGCAACTTGATCCTTGATCAAGTATTTTGTTGGTATATGACCTTCCCTGAAAGAGGACATAACCACATGAGGGATGTATCGCATATGCAATGATGATAAAGAAATAAGATCACCATGAAAATGAATGAACGAGTATTGCCACCTTGTAAACCCTCCTTAACCCTCTCTTACCCTTGCTTGTGTGATTTGGGGTTTTATGTTGTTTTGTCTTAAGGGTTAAATAGTGTTTAAATTAAAATGTTAATTATATCATGTTTAAATTATTTAATTTAAGCATGATATTTTTAATAAAAAATATTTTTATTTAATTTACTTTTACCCTAGCCTAAACTATAAATAAAACCCCCCTACCCCTCTCAACAGATATTATTATCATTTGTCTCTAGAGTGAGCGGATCTTCTCTCCCTTGCTGCGGCCCTTGTCTATTGTTGTTGGTTTTGTCTGAGGTTGTTGCGGCCCTCTTGCTATCTACTGTTGAAGTGTCTTCTTGTTGCGGCCCTCTATCCATTCACTGTTGAAAAGATTGATAGTGTTGGTGCGGCTTCTTTTAAGGACTGTAGCGGCTCCTTTCATGTTCTGCTATGATGAGCCTATAGGATGCGGCCCCTCCTATTCTGCTATGGTGAGCCTATAGGGTGCAGCCCCGTTTCCTGTTGTGGTGAGCCTATAAGGTGCGGCCCCTTTTTCTTGTTGTGGTGAGCCTGTAGGGTGCGGCCCTTTACTGCCGTGGGGTTACTGTGGTGCGGCCCTTTACTGCCGTGGGGTTACTGTGGTGCGGCCCCTCTCCTCTTGCTGCTGTGTGGGGTTACTGTGGTGGCTCGGCCTTCCTCCTTTCTGCTGTGGAGTAAATCTGTCCAGATCTATCCTTTGAGCCACGGCCTCCCTTAAGCCACTCCTCTTGTAAGGGTTTTTATCCACAGGAATTTTGTATGTGGATTTGGGTAATTGATTTGGGTGAGGGTTTGACTGTGTGAAGTCTCTGTGGCCTTTTTCCCTTTGGTGGCAAGAAAGTTCTTTTACTTCTTGGCTAGAGATCCAACCTATAAGGTGGATCTATGAGCTAGACTTTGTCTAAACATATTTACAAATGGTTTTGCATCTCTTGTGTTGGTTGTGACTCCTTTAGAGGTAAGGCTTCAGGACAAGGTAAGTTATCAACTCATCATCTTCAGATCTGAATTTTTGTTTTGAGTTCTATACTGTTTGACCTATCTAGATTCATGTATCAGCATTGACAAGTCATTAGATCTGATCTTTATATTCTATTTCTGTAGTTTTGATTTATTGTTTATGATCCGATTTCTTTGAGCTTAGATCTGTAGATCTATATAAAGGTTAAGACCAGCATTGTAGATCTAAACTACTGTCTTGTTGTTTAATTACTACTAGATCTGAACTACTGAACTACTTACTGAAAATTAAAAGACACTACTGTTATGCTTTACTGCCCTAATTCTAACATGGAATCAGAGCTAAGGGTGTGAACAGAGCTCAAGGATCTAATCTTGAGCCCACACAGATCCACTTTGTTAGGGTTGTTTTGCAGATTTCAGTCATCTAAACAAACACAGATCTAAGCATGGCTTCTTTATCAATTAAAGCTAAAGACAGACTTGTAGGAGCTGCAAACTTTAATGCTTGGAAATACAGAATAATAAACATTCTTGAAGAGAATGACCTAGAAGATTTTATCTCTAGGGAGATTGAAGAACCTACTACAAACATAGCTAGGGCAGCATATAAGAGGAAACAAACCAAGACTAAAAGAATCATCTTTGATTCTATCAAAGACAACATGATGCCCATCATTGGTCATCTAATGACTGTCAAAGATTGTTTTGACGCTTTGGCAAACCTCTATGAGAAGAAGGCACCTACTCAGAAAAGAATTTTGAAGAAACAATTACGTACTTTGAAAATGGGAAAGGATGATACAGTTGCCACCTTTTTCTCCAAAATTGCTCAAACCAGAGATCAGCTTATTGCAATAGGAATTCCTGTAGATGATGATGACCTTGTTCAAACAGCTTTTGATGGACTTCCTGCTGCTTGGGAAGTTTTTCTTGCATCTGTGAATGGAAGAGAATCCCAACCTAATTTTGAAAGGTTGTGGCATGACTGCTTAGAAGAAGAAGGAAGACTAAACAGTAGAAATGACTATCCTATTTTGCAAGATCATGCTCTTGCAGCAAAGACCAAGAAATGGAAGAAGTTCTCGAAGTCAAAAGGAAAAGGTAAGAAACCCCAAGGTAAGCTTTCTCATCTCAATCCTCACTTATCTAAAGTTAAATGTTTTAACTGCAATAAGCTAGGACATTATGCAAAAGATTGCAGGAATCCTCCCTCTCAGCAGAAAAGAAGAGGTAGATTTCAAGCCTCGATTGCCACTGAAGAGGCTAAACCCCAAGAGGAGCCTCAAAGAAGACAAACCAGAGTTGCCACTAAAGAGCAAGAACCACATAAGGAATATTACCTCATCTCGGCTCTTTCTGGCACTATCACCAAATCAGAGGAGATTTGGCTAATAGACAGTGGTGCTTCCAGACACATGACAGGTTTTAAACAAAACCTTGCAAACTATCAAGACAAGAAATTAAAAAGCAAAGGTTGAACTAGGTGATGATGGCACCTATGACATAAAAGGTTTTGGCTCTACCTCTTTCCAGTTTCTCTCAGGTAATATCTTTCACATTGATGAAATTCTTTATGTACCTGGTTTAAAGAAAAATTTAATCTTTGTTCCAGTTTTAGAAAGTAAAGGTTATTCAGTAGCTTTTTCAAAAGGAAAGGCCCTCTTATGGTCCTCAAATGAAGATTTAAGTACTACTATAACCATTGGAACTCGTGAGTGTGGACTTTATAAGCTTTCAGGTCAGGTTGTTCAAGCTCTAGTTCATGAGACGATCAATCCCTGTGAGATTTGGCACAGGAGACTTGGACACCTCAATTACAATGCACTTCCAGGTTTGCAAAAGATGGTGACAGGTATGCCAGTATTTTCTGTTGAGCATAATATTGTTTGTAAAGGTTGTTCACTTGGTAAGAACATAAAGAAACCCTATCCTNCTTACCTTTGTGGACCCATGTCTGCACCTTCTATGAATGGTTGTATTTATTACATCATTTTTGTTGATGATTGTTCACATAAAACTTGGATTTATTTCTTAAAAACTAAAGATGAATCTTTCAGCAGATTTCAAGATTTCAAGAATCTTGTTGAAAATCAAACAGGAAGACAATTCCGAGTTTTCAGAACTGATAACGATAAAGAATTTGACTCCTTCAAATATGATGAACTCTATCGAGCCTCTGGAATTAAGATGGAGCTAACTGTAACATACAACCCTCAGCAGAATGGGGTCGCTGAAAGAAAGAATAGGACTATCTGTGAAGCAGCCAGGGTTATGATGCATGATCAAAACTTGCCCCTATCACTTTGGGCTGAAGCCGCCAGTACTGCAATGTACATTCAGAATAGATGTCCTCACAAAGCCCTTGAAGCAAAAACTCATGAAGAAGTTTTCACCGGGTGTAAGCCCTCAGTTGATCATTTAAGAATCTTTCGCAACCCAATTTATATACACATTCCAAAAGAGAAGAGGACTAAACTAGAGCCCTTCGGTAAGAAATGAACTTTTGTGGGATACAGTGAGACCTCAAAAGCTTACAAGATTTATATCCCTGGCCAAAAGTTCATTGAAGTAAGCAGAGACGTGACTTTTCATGAAGAAACAGCGTTCCATCGAGCCAGAGAACTTCCATGTGATTCAAAGGAGCAGGAAGCTCCACCACTTGATTCTCCAAATTCTCCTCTTCCAGATGAACAGAGGGAGGAAACCTCTGAACTTTTAGCGGATCCTTCAAGGGACTCTATTGAATTTCCAATGGAGTTACCTCCGATCAAAAGGAAACCAACCTGGTGTCGGGAGATATTGAAAGAAGCAAAAAAACATTCAGCTTCAAAGGGCACCTTCAGAGAAAGCAAGAAACCAGATAAGTACTCCGGTCTCATAGCTCATCTAAATACTGTAATTGATTCAGAACCTTCCACTTTTGTCGATGCCTCCAAACATCAAGTATGGAAAGATGCTATGAATGAAGAATATGATTCTATTATAAAGAATGATGTATGGACCATCGTTCCTAGACCTCATGGAAAATCTGCAGTAACTTCTAAATGGCTTTATAAGATAAAGCATGCAGCAGATGGCAGCATTGAGAAATACAAGGCGAGATTTGTGGCTCGTGGTTTCTCCCAGAAAGAAGGAATTGACTATGACGAGATTTTTGCTCCAGTTGCCAAGTATACTTTAATCAGAATTATTATCTCACTTGCAGCAGTTTTTGGTTGGAAACTTCACCAAATGGATGTTAAGACTGTTTTTCTTAACGGTGAAGTTGAACAAGAAGTTTACATTGAGCAACCGGAAGGTTTCGTGATACATGATAAAAGATCTCATGTATGACTCAAGAAATCCATGTACGGATTGAAACAAGCTCCGAGAGCTTGGTATGGTAGAATAGACAGCTTTCTACAAAGTCTTGGATTCTCCAAGAGCATAGCAGATCCAAATCTTTATATAAAGATCATTCAAAATCATCCAGTTATTCTAGTCTTATATGTGGATGATCTGTTCCTCACTGGAGAGGAAAACTTGATAGCTCAGACTAAGAGAGAGCTTTCTGAAGAATTTGAAATGAAAGATTTGGGGCTCATGCACTATTTTTTGGGCTTGGAGGTTTGGCAGAAACCAGGAGAGATCTTTCTCTCACAAAGTAAATATGCAGTAGATATACTTCGCAGATTTGGCAAGATGGACTGCAAGTCCATGACAACTCCAATGATCTCTAACCTAAAGAAACTTCAAGATCAAGTCACAGGTTCAGATCCAAAAGACCCCACTTTATATCGACAGATCATTGGATCTTTGATGTATCTCGTACATATGAGACCTGACATCTGTTATACAGTAAATGCTCTTAGCCAGTTCATGTGTGAACCTAAGCATATACATATGGTTGTTGTAAAACACATTCTGAGATATGCTCGGGGAACTACAGCTTATGGTCTCAGATACACCTCGAGTGGAGGTGTAATGCTTCATGGTTTTACAGATTCAGATTGGATGGGCAGTGTAGTGGATCGGAAGAGTACTTCCGGATATTGCTTCAGTTTGGGTTCAGCAATGATTTCCTGATCCAGTAGGAAACAGGGCTCCGTAGCCCAAAGCACTGCAGAAGCAGAATACATTGTTGCTAGTGTTGCTGGCAGAGAAGTTGTGTGGCTCAAGAAGCTACTCTCAGACTTGTTCAATTCAGAGCTTCAACCCACAGTCATTCACTGTGACAATCAGAGTTGTATAAAGCTCACTGAGAACCCAGTGTTTCACAACAGATCGAAAAACATTGAGATGAGATATCACTATGTCCGGGACATGGTTCAGAAGAATGTTCTCAGCATTCAGTATGTTCCGACAACAGAACAAACAACAGATATTTTCACTAAGCCACTGTCCCTGACAAAGTTTGTATACTTTCGTGACAAACTTGGTGTAGTTGAGAATGCCTCTCTTGCTGAGAGGGAGTGTTAAATTTATAAGCAGCTGCAAGAGCCATTCTCTGGGAGGATGGCTAAGACCCTAGACGAAATCTAGGGCCCCCAGTGCACTCCTGGGGTACTTGGTCTAGGACCAAACAATCAGTGCCATGGCAAAAGACCCTTGTTAGGGCCCCCAGTATACGACTGGGGTTCTTGG
>JASDQU011175350.1:1584-11663 GCA_032191745.1 Picea mariana
AGTTAGCTGAAGAAGGATCCATTTGGCTACAGCCAGAAGCAGTTTTGGACCAGCGTGAGTGTCGCCTGTGTCAGAGAACCATCAAGGAAGTGCTAGTACAGTGGAAAGATGGAGAACCCTTGATGGGAAGTTTTTCTCCATTGCCACCATTTCCAACGTTCTTGATCTAGATGGAGAACACCATACCAGAGTTTTCCAAGTCATTTGTAATGTCATATAAAGATAAATAATGTTCCATTTGGGTTACCCAACTAGTGGGATCCGAGCCATCAAATTTGGTCACATCCACCCGCAGAAGGCGTAGGTCATGTTGAAAGTGATGGGGCTGAAAATTATGGGAATGAGAGGAAGTTTCAGCTTCACTTTGTGGAGGTGGGTTAGATAAAGGGTTATCTGTAGGGATATGGAACTTGGTGCATATCATCAAAATGACAGATTCAAGCTGGGAAGTCATGTCTTGTTTGAGTTCCTTGATTGAGGCGACGATGGAGGACTGGATGGTTGTATTGATGGTGACAACATTGGCACTGAGCTGTTTCACTTCTTGTTGGGTCTTTGTGAAATTAGATTGCAAGGTATTGAAGAGAGATTCCAAGTCTTGGCTATGGGTATGGGCCATGATGACGAGGGAACTGAAATGGGGTGGGTGGGGTCAAAAATTTTGCTGAAAAATGATATGTATGAATGTGATAATGGCAAAGAGATAAAGCCAATGGAATAGGTCTCAAATAATGGTGCAAAAATTTCCATACTTTTTGTTTTTTGTTTCTTACACTTGCGGAGTTATACTCCAGTCTAAAGAATACTGCAATGATGAAATGCCCAAATGCTTAACCATGAATAAATGTGTAGTGATTTGGCAACCCGAACACAGTTGCGCGACAATAGATCTTGTCTATTTTAATTTTTTTGTTTATGTCCCCAAGGTTTAGGTATTCAAGGGTTCTAGAGACAAGGGTTTTCCCTGTTTTATAACTCTCTGATATATGTGCGGGGTTCAATAGTATTATTCGGCCCAATATCTCAGGGCACCAAATAAGGAGGCTAGACCATGCCCTTAGCCGTACTACTTGACTACCCAAGTACTAGAGAGTATCTTCCCGAGTGTTGTTCTCGGTGGCACTATAACAGTCATGTAGCCGATCGGTTTATCTAAATAGGGCTTCAGGTAATCTAGGTCGATCCATACATAGGTGTTGTATGATGCACTACCACTCGAAGGGGTACCTATAGGGGTTACAAGGGAATCCAATAGATGTGTTCTTAAGTACCACTTGTATTTCATGCATGTATGAATCCCTCAATCGTGGGTTTATGCGTGTAACGACAGATCTCTGTGGATTAAAGACGTTGGAATACGTCTCTACCATGAAAAAAATTTAACCCACAATTTATGTCGAGGAAAGTGCTTTGATACCACTTTTAATATTCTAGATATAAAAAGTATGCAGAATAGAAATAAAATGCTAGAAATGGAAGATAAACAACAATATAACCAGAACAACACCACAATAACACTGAAATGATATCAAAATAGCACCAGAAAGATCAGTTTGACTCTGAGATCAATGTTCACGGGCGTCTTCGAGGGGGAAACCTCCAGTCGAGCAGATCTCTATTACAATAATATCCAAGCTAGGGTTCTCATACCCTCGACTCCTATTTATACTAAATATGTCTATCAAAAGAACCATCTAGAGGAAGATCCTTCTAGAAGCGGAAGCTTCTATTAGGTCTTCTTACATTCAACTTATTCTACTTTATTGCAAGGCCTTATTAATATTGACCTTTATTACATCTGAATATATTGTTCTACCTATGTGCAGGTTAGGTCCCTAACATAAACTCATGCCTACATGAATTCCATTAATAAATTTTATACTACCTGAATTTCTGATGGCAGTAGAATCTTTCATGCTTCTTTTATCAAACTTATAACCAACACTTCATCTTTCTATTACTTCCCTCCTTATGTAGCAACATCACCAACAACACTTGCAAACATGCAAGCATTCTTTCCTCTGGCTAAACCAGCAAGCCATAACATACTTGCTGCCACAGAAATTGCAACAACTTCATTCTCCCTGTAAAACTTTTCCTTGTTGATCCCAGAAGTCTACAAATTCTTCCTAGATTCATGGATCTTCTTGTGCTCCCACTGTAATCATTGTACATGATTAGTTCTGACCTGAGCACTTTCTAGCCAAATCACTCTTGGCTGATTTTTCATTTATAGTCCCAAACTAAGATGATATTAACCTTTAGCTTTCATTAATTTCTTGGATCCAACTATCTCAACTTGTACTTGGATGAATTAAATTCCAAACCAAGCTATTTTATAGACTTTGGATTCTTCAACATCCAGTTACTCTTCAGGATTGAACTTCTTCATCCCTTTCCCAATGGAATACTTTAGTACTTGAGGTTTTCTTGTACTCTCCTCTTCTCTTTTTCTAGCTGCATAGAATTAACTAAAATTCCTTCTTTTAACTTACCATCATAGATTCAAGTGATACCTCCAACCTCTTGGATTGTCACTCATGGCTCTATGTCACTTAAGATGGATTCTTGTCAGGCACCATCTCCTCTGCATTCAAAACCATGCATAGAACCATTTTCTTCTTCTTGGTTCCGTATTGATTTCTCTTTAGAAGTCATTTCACTTTTAAATTATTCTTGACTTGATATCTCGATGCTCTTGTGGAAATACCTTCACACCTTTGGAGTGCATCACCAATCCTCTACTATTCTAGATTTCCTCCCTAGAGTGTTGACATGCATTCGTATTAGCTAGATATTTATCTCATGATTTCTTCTTCCATTATCTTAGGATGTTCATGGACTTGAATCCATCCAAGAGTTTTTCCTTGTCTACTTTGCATACTTTCAATCACATATTATGTTGATATTAATTTTCAGCATTCCCCTATTACTTGGATCCCTCTGATCCAATTCCTTCATGACCCAATTATATTTCCAGTCATGTTCTGTGAGTAACCTTGGATAGTTAACACCAACTTATTTCTTGAAGCAATTTGGTTTAGCCCTTTCATGACTGATCATATCAACACTGGTATTATCTTGATGAATTATTATTTTCTTCTGACTTGACCCATATGATTTTTCAACCTGACTGAAAAAATCAACTTTTGTCATGCCATATTTGATAACCTTCATGCCATGCTTTGCATCTCCATGTGAACTTATGGTTCATGCATTATCATGTATCGCAGGTGGCTTTCTCCACCTAGCATTCACATTTGATGTGCAAATATTGTCACCTAGACTGTCTTCCCCAAACAAGAATTCCATTTGGGGTTTCCATGCTGCTTATCAAACCCAACATCTGATCTAATGACTTCTAAAAAATCTTAGATGTAGAATAAATAATTTTCCCTGTCGTTCTTCCTTCTTTCTTCTATATGAATACATCTCTAACACATTTTCTGTTTTAATGTAACTATTACATCTGTAATCCTCTTTCCAAGACCTTTTCAATCACAACTTCCTTGCTCAATTCTGAGCCTTGAGAAGAAATCTATGATCCTTTATAACTTATGCTTCTTCTCTGATGCACTTCTTGTGCAATGATCTCCTTTCTCTGAGCTAATCCTTATCTAATTTAGCTGTTGTTTAACACTACAACAAAATGTACAGTCAATTGAAATTGTCAAGCCATCAGTCCTTAACAATTTCCATAGTATTCCTAAATCAATTTGATTCAGAAAACTTTCATATTTCATTCTGCAGTTCTCGAGCAATCAAGAATCCCTGTAGATATTTTCTTTCTGAGTTATGCTCTGTACTGCAATAATTTTTTGGGCACCATCCATTTTCTCTTATCCCCCAACCCATGCGACCATGAGCTATGGCCAAACGCTAGGTCGATAGGCACTTATTTGGGACTTCAGGACTTCGAGTGTCGGAAGTTCCTAACCCAAGTCATTGTAACTCCCCGGAGTGCCGAATGGGTGAACTCGCAAAGTGTGGGGAGTGAATCTACAGTCCACTGTTCATCAACAACCAACGACTGAGATGCAATATAACCCTCAATAAGTAGATATGAATATTGTCGTATAGTGGTTAATCTTCACACAATTCTCATCGGCTATGATCATCAGCACTCAGATCAATGGCTCGTAATCAATTCCGCACCCCCCCCCTCCCCCTTGCCTTTCCTCCTTTAATGGTGGGGGGGGTCCCTCCGCTGCATAACATAGCACAATTCTTTCAGAGAGTCCGATCTCTAGATTGCGGCATCTGGTTCCACACGTCCTCTAGGCCCTAGGGTTTCAATGTTCGAACACTAACATGTCACATATCTCTTTACACCTTTCAAATTGCGAGGGCATACATTGATGGTTTAGAGTAACCTGCCTTTCACCCCACAATTCTTCTGACGCTGACACATAACCCCACAGTGAAACTGTGGTTTGGATTGTGGGACTGCCTTGGGGAATTAACTCCCGTGCAACTTGGGTCCCCAAAATACCTCCTAGCCGTCGATCTTGGTGTATCATGATCAACGCCAGTGTGGGCCCACTAACCATGCTCAAACAGAGTTCCCCGTGGTGGAATACTAACAACTGACACATGGCCTAATCATATGGGTGACACGTGTCATGTTCCAAATGGAATTTCAATCTTCCATGGGTCCAAAACCCACTGACACATGGCACAAATCCCATGTGTCCACATCATTCCTGATGACATCATCATGCCATGTCACTCTCGAATTTCGGGCTTCAGAAGTTTTTACACCTACTTCCTTCTAGTCTCCCGAATTTTGAAATTTCCAGACTTCTTTACCCTCCGAGTCCACATAGTACAGTTGTCCACAATCTAGGTGGGGGCATGTAGCAGGTATAGGAGAGGTCCACATCACCTCTAGGTGACATCATTATGACTCACTACTTCGGTACTTCGAGCTTCAGATCTTCAGGATTCAGGAGTTCTCTCCCCATTATACACTAATTCTCAAGAATGCCTAAGTCCTGAACAAGCCAATTTGCTGACACGTGTCCCTTTTGATAGACGGCTTGGATTAACTCTAGACTTCGGAGCTTCAGAAGTTTTCTCCCTTCATACATTGTCGTAGCTTCCACCCTTGGCTTGATCCAATGGTTTTGATCCACTTCGGCCCAATCAAATGGTTGATCTCTTCTCCCCAGATCTACAGTGTAGTTCCACTTTGGGGACTTTGGGGCTTCATCCTCTTTCTCTCTATAACACAGAACTTCACCGAAGTCTCAAATTCTTAAGGACTTGTAGATTAACCCTCCTGCACTTTTCTCCAGATCTGACAGTCAGGGATTTTCCTCCTCCTGAAAAAATTCCAATGACACACAATACTCTACGGCCATTTATTAAACTTATTACACCTCCCGTGTTCCAAAAAAAGTCCAAGTTGTTATCTCCTCAAATAAATTAATCAAGTTGATTTATTTTAGGTGATAGGATGTCATTTGAAAATACTTTTAAAATTTTTTAAAAGCTCATTTTTGAGGGCTTTATGCATGTAATAAAGTTAGAAAAAACATTTGGTTTCGTTTTTATTTGATTTATGTCAAATCTCAGGTTTTGGTGGCTTAGGCACTTCTTCAAAAGTGCTTCTTAGCTACCGAAAGCCTTAGCTTTCGACAACTTAAACAAAGAAATTCAGGGCTATTTTAGCCACTGAAATCGCAAGAGCGTGGGAGGAGTCAACACGTCCTTTCACACACCTAAACCGTCGGGATTAAGGTTTTATGATTGCAATTAGCCACCGAAAAGACAGGAGGAAAACCATTTAGAGACTTGGAGCTGATCTCTGCATGATATACCAAATCTTTTCAAATGGTTGTTTCATCAGATCACATGGTTACGTACTTCCCATCATTACAGTCACCAACCATGATTGTTTCAAATCTTAAGCCGCTCTTTCACATCCCTTGTAATCAATGCCATGTTCTAATGCACGCCTCATACTTCTTGTCCCTGTCACAACCAAGCCACAGCTTCCTAAGTCTACGCTGTGTAATTTTCCCCCAAAACCCAATTTTTCAATTGCAAGTGTACATGAACATTATGATAGATGAAGAAAGGAGGTTCAAATCTGAGGAAGGAGCTGGACGACATTAGTTACTTGGAATCACACCCAGAGGTATGCCAACTTTTCAGGGACACAGGTTGCTATAATTTTTGTAAAAAATTACAGAGCTCTCACCAGCAGGTGGCAGAAGATTTTTCCTTGACTTTCGATGGAAGATAAGCAGTCATTGGTCAAGATGAATCCCAGGTGGATGAAGCCCTCATAACTGAGGTGACAGAGCTTCCCAGGACTGGAGAAAACTGGTTCAAAACCACTGTCACAAATAATGTTGAATTCAGGTCCTACTTGAAACCAGAACATAAGGGTTTGGTATGGAAGAAAGACATTCCTATGTCTTTCCTTGAAGAGAAATGGAAACAGTTATTAAAAGCCATTATGGTTTATATAACTTGTGAAGGTAGATATAATAGGGTGATGATTTACCATTTCAAACTCATGAATCATTTCACCGGTAGAAACCCACTCAATCTTCCCTATTATCTCACCATGGTTTGATTAAACTCTTGGTTTATGAGCTATTGCAGAGAAGAAGCAAAGAATGGAATTACTTCTTGCCCTGGAATGATTTTTAGACTGATGTACAACCAGAGGATAAAAAGAGTCCTCATTCCAAGAAGTCTTCTACTCCCAGGAGTGGAAAGAGGAGGAGAGCTATCTCTCCAGTTCTAGTTAACCAACCCTCTCCTTCTTCTAAGCTTAATAAAACTAAGAAGAAAATAAACTTCAGCAGTGAAACATATAAGGCCGAAGAACCCCCAATTAACAAGAGCATTCTTAATCTTCCCTACATAGACTCAGAGGATGAAGAGCACCAAATTGAAACAGGACTTGAAGATTCAGTTACCACAAGGCATGAAAATTCAGTATATGTAAATGTATTCACAGCAAGGTATTGAGATCTTCCATCACCTACACCCCAAGAAGAATAAGAACTACAAGTTGTAGATGCCTCATCTAGCAAAAAAGTGAAGCAGAGTAAATCAAAGGAAATCAAGAAGCTTAAAAAGAAGTTATCTCAACAAGAAGTGCTAGAAAGGGTAATTAAAACCAGATATGAAACTCTGTCAAAGAATTTTGCAGAAAGCAACTCAGCCTTAGAAATATTAGCACATGAAAGAATAAAGGAAAATAAAAATAAGGACAAGATTGTAAAAGATTACAACAACTTATGGAGAGTAGCTCAGGACTTGAAGAAAAAGGTCAGGGCTTTAAGGAAGCAAGCTATATCTTCAAAACACTAGTCTCAAACACATGCTACTCTTGAAACCCTAGCAGAGGTAGCATTTCAGTGCAATGAACTAGAGGTAACCAATAGTCCTACAGGATTTCCAGAAGTTGAGCAAGGTGTAGAAGCCTCAAAAGATCAGCCCTAAGGTGTTTTGGAGCTAAGACAAAAGGTATTTTGAAATTTTGATAATTTCACTAAGACAAAACTTTCGGTGGCTTAGACGAACATTTCGATTGTTCATTAGCCACCGAAAGCAGAGCTTTCAATAGCTAATTGGTCTAGATTTTGTCTATTCTAACTACCGAAAGCACTGATAGGGAAGAACGTTAGTATTTTTGCATAGATCCAGGTTTTCCTTGTCCAAAAACCTCAGGAATAGTTCCAATCGATAGACAATAATTAATGACATCCTTATCAAGAGTCTGTTTTGATTTTGGAGATGCTCTAAAATGTGGAAAGATCAAAATTGGTTAGCTATTTTCAAGGACAAAACTGTTTTATTGCTAGCAGGTGTCATTTTCGACTTCTCTCATATCTCATGGTAATCCATTAGCCTTGGAAGGCTTACTACACCTATCAAAGAATCTGAAAGACATGAAGATCACCCAAGAATCTGAATTGACCTATTTTATAGGATCTTTGCCTATTTTCTTGGGCCAGTAATTGACTTTCTATTTTTGGAAAAATTCGATCTAGTATCCTAGGATCTTGAAACTGTTTGTAAAGGCTACAAAGCCAAAAATATTGGAAGAATGAAGGGTTCGACTTTGAGTTCTAGACTCTACTATTATTGTGATACAGACACTTTCTTTAATATATTCAGCCTGCAATCTTCTTTCATTGTTATTGTCAGACTTTCTTTTCATTTCTATTCGATGCCTATGAGTTGAATTTATTTCTTTGTCTCTGTTTAAATGTCCTATGGTAACTATCATCTTACCTTTGA
Organism: Picea mariana; assembly: GCA_032191745.1. NCBI lineage: Eukaryota > Viridiplantae > Streptophyta > Pinopsida > Pinales > Pinaceae > Picea > Picea mariana. The sequence goes on from JASDQU011175350.1 coordinate 9,850, forward strand.
TTATTAAACAAGAATCATAAGCAACCACTGCTAGTTTGTTGACCCATCATATATATGATTTATGTATGTTCTGGTTAATTGATTGGTTTTCTATCCATCTGATTTACAAACCTATCTGATAATAGCTCTTGAAGGCCTTGTAATGTTTGAATATAACTAGACTGTCTTGAAGATTACAATATAGTGATTTAGACATTCATCTTGATCCAACCCCACACCCATTATTCAGTAAATAATTATAAAAAATAGTTAAGTTACCAGACATCTCTGAGATACAACCTAGGAGAGTTTCCTGGAGTGATAACACAAGTGTTCTTTCAATGCCCTTCTAGTACTCTGTACATCAAAATTCTCTGGACTTCCTACTCCAAATTTCTCTTTCGTGGCCCCTCTAGGTTCTGGGTAGGAACCATGGGCTCTGAACTTGAATTTTTTTCATTTCGACAACAATTCTTTTTCGAAAATATTTCTTCAACTTCCACTAACATGGCCCATCCAGGCTCAGTGTTGAAACCATGGCTCTGATACCAATTTGTAAAATCCCCAGCCACCAACAGGCCGGGAAACGTCACTACTCATACACTTCACTTAGCTCTGATACCAATTTGATACCAATTTGTATCATACCCAACCATAACCTGCTGGGCTATGCCACACAGAGATTCTTGCAGAAAAACCATACACATCCAGGCCACCTAGGCCAGGACATGCTACCTCATAGAAATGACGATTATCATGTGCATATATATAAACATAAATATACAACATATTCTGCTAATACACATATTAATGTGGAAATAATAGTAATCCTACACATACAACATATATAGGCATTACTCATCAATTATAATACGTACAAATACACAACATGTAAATGAACATAAAAGTGGTACTTATATTTTAATAGAAGACGACCAACTTTGTGCAGAACTTCCACAAACCTCCCATCCTTAGACCATGTTGTTCATCACTCTTAGCAATGGGTCACCCTCGAGCTAGGGCTAAGCTCCACCCAGGGCAAAGGAATCTTAGACTAGGCCAGGCTTACGAGAGCCTACATAGTGCAACCGAAAGGATTCTCTCCAAGAGCCTTCTTACACCCACTACTCACAGATTCTCATTCCCCACATGCCTGTTCCACCCTAGGAATATGCACCTTCACTGTTCCATATTCCATCGAATTCTCCACTTACCATTTCAGGGTCTCAGTAGCAGGCAGGATCAAGAATTCTCAGAGCTCCGTAGCTGGTGCTGGACTCTCTCTAGGAGAAAATCACTTCCCAACAAACTTTCTGACCTGGAGAAAGTTTCTCATAGGCCTGACAACTTGCCTCTTCAACCACAGGCCTGATAACCTGCTTCTTCAACCACTTCAACTCAGTTCCAGTAGGGTGAGGATAACAACAACAACAACAACATTCAATTAACACACAGGATAACTCCAGTACCACCCCAGGATTCCAAAGGTGCGTACTAGATACATAGGCCGACGATGATTGCCAACGAGTTAGATGAAGGAAGGAAGAATGGGGAGTGAACCACCCCAATGAGATGACCCTCCAACTTTAACTACATGCACCCAGGTTGACACCTATCTTTCTGGAGCTACATGCACTCCAGTTTGCGTTTGTTTCATCTTTCCCAAGAACTTAGGATAGCTGGATTTAATTTTCCCCACTTTAATATTTTCATTATTCATGAATATATTATAATATTCCCTTGGGTTAAGCCCTCTATCTTAGCCCCTCTTTCCTAGGCTCTCAGTCCCATCCCTTTCCCTACCTAGTGGAGCTTCATCCCCCATCACTCTTTCT
>JASDQU011175351.1:10017-21589 GCA_032191745.1 Picea mariana
GGATCTGCACTTTCGATGCTATCCTCAAGCCCTACAAAACTACAGGTGGATATCGGTGGCCTCCCACCTATTCCAACTAGATTATTTTGGAATTTTTGATGTCAGTACATCTTTCTGTACTTCCAAGGCCATTTTGGGGCCCTAAAAAATGTTTTTTTGGCTTGCCACAGTCAAACTGTTGACAGCGTTAGAGTTTGATAGCATAATATTATTTCTCGAAAATGCCTTTCCAATAAGCTTTCACACACCTAAAATGGAGGTCATGTGCAAAAGTTACTACCCCGGGAAGTTGAGGTACCAACTTACCCATCGGGGCCCACATAAAGTTTGGCGTTTAATCTCCTAGGGTCAGGTTTTTGGATGTCCAGGGTTTTGGAATTCATGAGTAATGTTAAAAATGCCTCTAGAGCCTCATTCTAATTATTTTGCTCAGCTAAATGCATGTAGCGGCTACATCCCTTCTCAGAGATAGCTACCACCATTCAAGCAAGTTTTTTTCAGTTCTACAGCTTTATAGTTTAAACCTATTTTCTTTATTCAATAGAAGTTATTGTTCATTGGATATATGTTGTTGTTCTAAGTATCTCTTTGTTATTGTATTCAATCTATTATTTATTTTTTTCCACTCATAAATCCATATCAGTGGTATCAGAGCAGTCTGCTCTTCATTTATTTTTCTTTCTGCATGTTTGTGACAAGATCTGGGTACAATAAGTTGGGACTTGAACCAATCGATTCTTTGTAAGATTGGTCACAATAATACTGATAACAACTCATGGGGGATGAGAAGAATAATGATGGAGCATGAGATCCTTTTAAACTGTTTCTCAAGGAAGCCCTTGAACGACAAAGGAAAAAAATGATGCAAAAATGTGCACAAATCCTTTGGCAATTACCCACAGGAGACACATCTTCATCAAGTGGCCACACAACCCCCTTCAAGGTACAAGTGAGTTTTGATATTCCATTATTTGAAGGACTAATAGATGCATATGTTGTAGATAAATGGTTGAATCTACTCGAAGGGTATTTTTCGGTCCACAATTTTTTCTATAGGGAAAAGATTACATTTTCACTCCTCAAGGTTGTCCCTCATGTTAAGGATTGGTGGGATACTTACTCTAAGAAAATTCCCACAAAGGAATATGCAATATTTGTGATCGCCCCCACATGGGATTCCTTCATGGATTCCATTAAAGAACAATACTACCATGTTGAAAGATATGAAGACCTGGAACTCACTTATGCCACCATCCCTCTATTTGTAGGGGAACATAGGAGGCTATACAAAGAGGTAATATTATCCTATATCATCAGTGACCATCATAACCCAAGAAATCACCCAATTTATGTTGTTGAGGGTGAGATCGGCTCATCTGTTTTTCATTTAAATGATGATGAACCTGAAATATCATTCAATCACCGTAAAGATCATCCACTGACAGATCAACAAAACAAAGTATGGAAGATGTGTTTTGATGTATCTTCATCAAAGGAAGGATATGGGGTAGGTATACTCCTCATATCCACTTCACAAGAGGTAATAACACTCTCTTATAAGATGGAGTTTGAAACTACTAATAATATAGTTGAATATGAAGCTCTGGTGTTGGGATTGAGGGTTACCAAAGACATGTCCATTGATTGTTTAGCAGTTTTTGGTGATTCTGAGTTAATAATCAATCAAGTTAAGAATATCTATCAAGCTAAACAACAAAGGCTCAAAAAATAAATAATTGAGGTATGGGACTTGATCGAAAATTGCTTTCCAGCATTTAACATATCCTTCATTCCTAGAGAGAAGAATCAAAAGGAAGATTCTATGGCCTTAACTGCCAACACTTTTAGACCCACCATTGGTCCAAATATTAAATATCAGGTGGAAATCAGACATAGAACAACCATACCAGACAACATAAATACCTGTCAAGTCTTTAGCGGTGATCTAGAGTTGCAGATATTTCTACACACCATTAATGAATTCTCCAATATCTCAATCAACCAAGAAAGCCAAGAAGGTGAAAATAATGAATTATAAGATCAACAAACATCTCATATGCTAAAGACAATAGTTGTCCATGATATTGTGGAGCTGAAAACCAATCACATTCCAAGAGGACTAGTGCCACTGGAAATGTTGTTTGACAATAATGATGTTTTCTAAGAAGCTTCCATGAAGAATCAAGAAGAAGAGATAACAAATTGCAATATTGGGACGAGAATCCCAAGATCAATTTTTCCAAAGAATTAGTTGTAGAACAAAAGGACGGGTATGTCAGTCTCATAAAAAAGTTTGTTGATACTTTTGCATGGTCGTATGAGGATTTAAAGACATTTGACAGTGACATCCTCCAACACAAGATCCCTCTGAAGGCTAGCTCCAAACCATTCAGACAGAAGATTCAAAAATTTAATCCCATGTTGATGTCCATAATCAAAAAAGAACTAAAACAGATGATGGATGCAAGGATTATTGTACCATTGAGGTACTCAAACTGGGTGCCCAACTTGGTACATGTGAGGAAGAAAAACGGGGAGATATGCTTGTGTCTTGATTTTTGAAATCTCAACAAGTGTTATCTAAAGGACAATTACCCCTTCCCCTAGATGGATCATATTTTACAGATGGTGGTAGGTGCCCACAATATTTCCTTGTTAGATGGATACTCGGGTTATAACCAGATAGCGATGTGTGAAGAGGACAAAGAAAAATCATCATTCACCACCCCATGGGGAACATTCATGTATGAAAAGATGCCTTTTGGGATGATGAATGCAGTGGACACCTTTCAGAGGGCCATGATGTTATAACCCTAACTTGCACCATACATGCATACTTGGCATTAGGCCCTCTCACTTTTTATTTTTTCCAAGACATCACTGAGCAGCTCTTCTTAAAAAACATATTTTTGAAGATGTACGCACCCTGCACCAATACTACCCATGTACACATGCTTTCTACACCACTACAACTCACGTATGTATGCTAGTTGCACCATTACAAACCGTGTATACCCAAAAATGTTTCAAAAATTAAAAAGTTGCAAGGAATTCGTTGAGATTACGGGCTATTGGGTAGTTTTCCAACTGTCCCACCGCCTATAGCATGTCACCCAACCGAATAACCATCCTTTTGTCATATAAAAGGAGATTTTGGGGTCTCATTCCAAATCTAAGAATAATAATAGTGAAACTATGCCCGTTTCACATCTCCTCCTTGCCCCAAGAATTTGCAGCCACCTTGTGAGTTTTGTGCCAGAATTGCCCATTCTTTCCTTTTTCCTCCATTATAATCCCATTCCATTCCCTAGAGAGAGTGTGAGAGGAGAAAGATAAGTGGAAGAATAGTTGGATCTTGGTGAAGAGGAGCTCAGACCAGGTTCGAGGAGTAGTCGCCAATCTCATTGTAAGTAAACTTTGTGATATCAATAAAATGAATACTTTTTCTGTCCCACCATATGATGTGTTCAATATTTATGTTTGATTTATGTTTTATTATGATATCTAACCCACTAATTCATATGTAAGATGCATGTTCATAGTTACTTGTTTGTTTTTTTGTGAACGTAGGTCATCCTTCGAAGGAGACTTGCAGTCGAGGAGCAACCGAACGTGAAAGGATCAACACCGAACGCAGACTTTAAGGTAGAGTTACCAGATCTTTTTACTTTGTATTTCTTGTATGAATGTGGGGTATATTCGGGGTAGTCTAAAGAGTAGGAGACTTTTAGACGGTTAGATCTGACTACATGTTGAACCATAGTGTAGTCCATAGGGGGGTTTTCCTGCTATAGAAAAATTGGCGACCCTACACGGAAAACCTTTTGGGTTTTAGGGGATATTTTATGGGTGTTTTTAATTGGTTTGATTACCTTTTTTGAGTTTCTGTAAGTTTCTGAGTCTTTAAGGGATTCCGGTCTACCATACCAATACTCCTTGACTTGTCAACCTGACTGTTATTTTTCTTTTTTTGAGAAGTTACAGAGGTGTACGCGGCCTGTAGTGGGTCTGCACCCATACGTATGCACCATACCTTTAGACTGCCCACGTACATACGTAGGTTGCTTAAGTGTTAGTAGCATGCTTGCATCAAGAAGCCTTTTCCTTAACAAGGAGTAGTCAACCTCTTCCCTAATTGAATTTTGAATTCTCAGGGGTTTCTTGATTTAGTACTAGTCTCTCTAGTTACAGTCTTTAGCCTAGGTTTGACATCAATTTTCTTATTTCTTTTAAAAAGATTGCTTGTGTCTTCTTTGAAAGGGTTTGAGACGAGTTTGTGAGTCTTTTATGATCAGCTTGTTTAGTATCGTTAGTGACTCCCTGCGATCCGCAGTAGACCAGAAGTTAGTTTTTGGTCTTGTCTTGTCTTTGCTTTTTCCCTTTGACTAGCTTTAGAAGAAAAGAAAAAGAAGTTATTTCAAGTTTCTTATTTTGAAGCATAAAAAAAAAGATTTCATTTTTTTGTTTGGTTAAGTAGTTTGGTCAGTTGTCTTTACTTATTAGGATAAAGAGTTATTTTCTTTAATTTTTTTACTGAATGCTTATAACTTTAAGTATATTGTAGTCGAGCGAAATTTAGTTTTCAGTTTTTCTTTTAAAAGATCTTAGAAAAAGTAGTTACGAAAAGTTGGTTAAAGGGTTTAAATTTGCAAATCTTTATTTTTCAAAAGAAGTAATTTTTATTTCAGTTTCATTTACATTTCTTCTCTTTCGTCTCTTAAAATACACCACTAGTTTCATTTCCATTTCCTTGACTTAATACAAGCCACTAGTCTAGGCTGGATCCTTGATTTAGCTTGGAGAGGAAACTCTTCAAGTCTATAAAACAAACATACGAGTTTGTGCTAGGGAGTGTAAAAAGTCAAGTAAACATGAAAGTCATCCAGGACCCCCCTCTAACATAGGGGCTAAACATGAGATCGCATGCGGAAAGGTAGCAAAGATAACCCTTCCAAAGCTGGACCAAGCGTAGTGGGGAACGCATATAGAGGACTTTTCTTGGGATTCTGTTGATCACATTTTCCATGGAGCTTCATGGGTCTCAAATTTGTTCGAGGTCCTCAGTCGTCTTTTAGAACACTTGCTTTTGATACCTTCAATAGGTTTCAGGCTTTATACCATGCTCATTGTGGTCCACCCGACTATCGAATGTACCTGCCTGGTGATTGTTCATGAGCTAGAAACCTAGTTGCCTTTATTTTAGGGACTTACATAGGTGACTGTGGGGGTATACCGCGGTACCTAGGGTAGACATCGGCCCATGCTTTGCAGAGTATACCTAGAGGGTGCTTCCATGTTTGAGTTTCACTTGCACCGGTAAGTTTCTATAGTGTTGGCTAGTGTAACTATTCTTCCAACTAGTTAGTGGTTTGCTTTCTTTATCTCGCATGAAATTTATAGTGTGTGCTTGGTATTCAACGTTAAAAATCCTTAATTTTTTGTTGATCTTCTCACAAAGTGGAATATTAAGAGCCCCACCGATCATGAAGGATTCTAGGCCTGCTTTCGGTTAATTTGGATCCACCACCGCCACCGTTAAGGCAAAGACTTGACCAGCAAGGGCCATTTGAGGTGACCAAGCCACAGGAAACTATGCCCGAGCCATCTCTGAGAGGAGAACACTCGCATCCGGAGGAAATGACTATTTCTAATCTTGGATAGAAAGCTCTCGGTCTGTATAAACCTCGGATCATTGAATTGTCGGTGCCCATCATGGTATATCTTTTCTCCCCAAGGGTAACGCATCACGAGTGTTAGATAGTCTTGCAAGCAACAATTGAAGCAAATGTTGCTACTTTGCCAGGGAGTGCTCACAATTCCTCTACGGCTTCAGAACTGGGAGCATTCCATCTCCTAACTCACCTTCGCAAGTCCAGACCACTATGGTCTTGACCTCCTCTACTTCATGTAGCATTATGATTTCATTTATGGCAGCGATCACTGAACCATTCACACAGAGTGCGACTGGTCCTCTGTTTTCATACGGGATGCCTAGATTTGATACAAACTCGGTCCTCACCTACTCCACTCTAAAGAACATGGGTTTGGGGGAAAGGATCTAAAATTCTCCTTTGCAAGGGTCCATGGGGGGCACCTCAACCACCTATAATGATTTCCCATACGGCGGAGGTCACATACCTCCTTTGTCCCCCTTGCTCGGTGGCACTTCTCAACAAATCGTTTCGCTGAACATGAACTACAGCTTGTTCGGAGTAGGTATTCGAGGACTTTCTTCCAACACCGCGCCAGTGGGTTCTTTTTCATTCTCTTTGTTTGACATGTTTGGTAACAACACATTCTCATCAGCTGCCATCCTAGCTGGGGGAAATTGTGGTTTTGGATCACAAAATCCTTCATAGGGTACTATTCCTGCATATGAGGAAAACACCTCTCAAGGACCCTGGACTGTATGGCAGGGTTCAATCCCTTCATCAGGGATGTTGACCAGGGGCAACCCTTTCCATGGTCAATGGAAACCTGGGAAAGGCTCAATACCTATGCCCGTCGGATCGACAAGGGGCAACCCTTTCCAGAAACTTTGGAACATAGCATCGGGAGAAATCCGTTCCCAACCCTCAATGTCCTACTACGGGAGTCAACTGATCACGTCTCAACAAGTGCAGTATCCAAATGTTGGCCAAGGCCATGGTTTTTACCAAAACCCTGGTCAGCATCCTAACTTTTCCTCGCAACCTGGTGCCAGCCAAATTCTAGGCTCATTTCCTTTTGTACATAGTCAATAACCCAAGCTACCTTTTCTGGCAACATTGCATTTGCTAGACTTGTCAATATTGTTAAATGACCCAATATGTCACGATCCGCATTGGCCTCTCACGCTGACCAAGTTTCCCTCAGACATTTCAAAGTTCGAAGGCTAGCCTAACGAAGATCTGAGTGATCATGTGACCACCTTTCACTTATGGTGCTCGTCGAACTCCTTGAGAGACGAATTTGTACATTTGTGTTTGTTTCAATGCACTCTTATCGGGAGTGCCTAAAAATGGTACATCGAGCTCGATCGCTCAAGATACTCTATTTTTGTAAAATTGGCTATGGTTTTCCTTAATCATTTCCAATTACCTGAGAGATATGATGTTGGCACCGAGTTACTGAACAAATTTGAGAAAAAAAGGATGACCATATATTGGATCACATCTGAGAATGGAGGTGTCAGAAGAGTTTGATAAAAGTACCAGTCCCACTGCATTTTCTGCTATAGTGGTTACTTAAGTCTTTGGTACGATAGTTATCCAAGGATGTTTCAACGTCAGGAGTGTTTTCCAAGGAAGAAGCGATAATGATATCTCAACAAATAGAATTGATATACTCAAAGTTTGGTTTACTTTACAAATTTTTTCCAAATGCGCCACAGTCCATTCTTGACAAGACCAGATATAAGTCTCGACCACATGTCGATGGTATAGTTGGTTCAGCACAAGTGAATCCTGCTGAGCAGCTGTCAAATCAATTGCGACAATTGTTGATACAGTAGACAACGTCCAGCCAAACCACTGGTTTGGCTTCTCCCCCTACTCAAACGTCGGATGTGCATAGTTTGCAATCAAAAAACCCGAAGGCCAACCAACGTCCTGATGGAAAGAAGAAACACTGAAAGAAGGGTAAGGGGGATAAGAAACCCACTAATAATTTTGGCGGGGGAAAAACAGAGAAAATAAATTTGAAGTATCTGTGTAACCTTTGCATGAAAGGCCATCCAACTCACCTATGCCATCGTCTTGCAAAGGCCCAAAATTTATTATCACAACAACAGCCCGTTGTGTTAACGAACCCATTTCCTCCTGGGAAAAATTTAACTCAAGCCTCTTCAAGCATGGATGGGGGCAGTCAAGGACCCCCTCCATCTTCTAGTAATCCTTCATCCATGAACATGTATATGATGAAAGGTGATACCTACATAGTGACTAGGGCACATGATTCTGAAATGCCAAACACTGCTAAAAAGGGTAAAGAAGTTCAAAACCCATCTATTCCTCTCCATATCGATAAGACGTTGGGTAAAAAAATGACACGCATCCTGAAAGGGGCGTTCAAGAAATCATCCCACAATCCAAATGCGAGGATCGCCCAGAACTACTCTGTAGTGGAGGATTTGTCACAAACCCCTTGCGCATTGTCTGCTTTGGAGGTCCTCCAGAGCTTCCCTTCTCAAAGAAAGGCTATGTTAGATGACTTAGGATCCATTGAGACCTATAATCCGGGAATTATCATGCATGATCGACTAACTTAAAAACTCATCTCCCCTACCATGTGGCATTTCAGATAGTAGTGGCTTACACCATGAAACTTTTACCAAGAATATTTTTCACACAGTGGTTGATGAGGGTGCCTCGACATGCGTGACGTCGTTGGCATGTTGGAAGGCCATTGGAAAACCCATTTTGTCTCTATCACCTACTCTACTTACCACTTTCAACAAGCATTCTTTTAGACCACATGGGATCATCCCTTCTTTCCCCGTGCAGTTAAGGGGGAAGACCATGTGTGTCAAAGTTGAAGTGGTCGATGTGCCCCTCGACTAAAACCTTCTATTAGGAAGGATTTGGACCTATGTTATGCATGCAGTGGTCTCCACGGTTTTTCGGGTCTTGTTGTTTCCACACAAGGGTCGGATCATGTCCATCGATCAATTGTCCTTCTCTCGTCCTGACCCTTCATCGGGGGAATCCATAGTCTCGATGATTGATAACCCTCAGCCCTACGTTGTCAACGTAGGGGTTTTTTTGTGCCCACCTTTGATGGGTACTTTCTATTACCCTCATCCTTCTGACGATGCCAAGTTCATACCGGCTATCCCCGACCAACCTAAGGCTGAAATATTTCAAGTGTCGTCATTCTGCATGAATTACTATAACGATCCATGGATGCTTCCTTACCCATCATCCATGATGGAAGGGGTAGAGAATCATGGCATGGCCATTCCCTTGTCCATGGAAGAGGTTGTGTACTCTATATTCCAACAATCTTTCACCGACCCCAATCCGACTCCCACACAAGAGTTAGATCCAGTTCTCGAGCCTATTTGGGCTCAATATTTCCTCACCACTACTGATTATTTAGACTTTGTCTTGCCCTCATATGAGGCAATTATTGAGGGTATGACTGGTCTGGACAGAGCCTCGGATGATCTCCATCACAGATCTTGTTTTCTCCCAGAGTTAAGAAGAATTGAGGTGGGTGAATTCATGTTGACTATGACTGGAGATAGGGCTTGTCCTATCAATCCTTTGGATACACACATAGTTTACACTGAAGGTAATATGGAAACCATCACTGAAACAATGCCTATTGAAATCTCCAGAACCCCTGGCATCATGGAGAATGTCTTCGTCGGAGCAAACTACTCTCCCGAGGAGATTCAAATTTACACATATTTATTTAAGGAATTCCATGACATTTTTTCCTGGTCTTACGAGGAAATTCTATGCATTGATCCAAGTCTCATCAAACATGAAATAATGATATATCCTAAAACTAATTCGGTCTGACAGAAGCTTCAACCGATAAATCCTAAGAAAGCATAAACTATTAAGGCTGAAGTAGAGAAACTGCTCAAAGTCGGTTTCATCTACCCCATTCAATTGACTCAATGGGTGTCAAATATTGTTACAATCAACAAAAAGGAGGGAATGATTTGTGTATGTATGGACTTCCATGATTTGAAAAAGGTTTGTCCAAAGGATAATTTCCCCACCCCATTCATTGACCATATTGTTGATGAATGCGCAGGTTGTGAGGTCTTTTATTTCATGGATGGTTTTTCGGGATACAATCAAATATAGACTAAGCTCGAAGACCATCATAAAAATTCTTTTATATGTCCATGGGGTACATTTTCTTATCGGAAGATGCCTTTTGGCCTGAAGAATGCTGGAGCCACTTTTCAGTGGACCATGTATTTTTCTTTCCACGATCTCAAACACATAGTCGAGGCCTATCTCGATGATTTAGCATCATGATCTCATAAGAGAGTTGATCATCCCACACACTTCCGACTTATCTTTGAGTGATGTCAATACTATCGGATTCGCTTGAATCCAAAAAAGTGAATCTTTTGCATGACGTCGATTCATCTTCTAGGTTTCATAGTTTCAACAATAGGGATCATGCTCAATCCTCTAAAGGTTGAGGTGATAGTACAATTTCCTCCCTCGTGCACAGTCCCTTAGCTTCAAATTTTATAGGGAAAATCCAACTTTCTTCGACGTTGTATCGCAAACTATGTTGATATCACTAAAGGGTTCATGCATTTATTAAAAAAGGACGTTCCTTTCTATTGGGATGAAGCTGCTCAACGCTCTTTCAAAGCATTGAAACATGCCCTCATGTCTTCCCCTCTACTTCAGCCACCCAATTATAATAAAGATTTCTTATCGAAACTATGTCTATATCACTAAAGGGTTCATGCGTTTATTAAAAAAGGATGTTCCTCTCTATTGGGATGAAGCCGCTCAATGCTCTTTTGAAGCATTGAAACGCGCCCTCACGCCTGACCCTCTACTTTGACCACCTAATTATAATAAATATTTCTTATTGTACCTGGCTGCGGTAGAGTCAACCATCGGTATGATCTTGGTTCAAGAGGACGATCTGCTTGAAGAGCATGTGATTTATTACCTGAGTCGAGGCCTGGTAGGACCAGAACTCAACTACTCCCACATTGAGAAGATTGTGTTGGCAACAATCCATGCTATCCAACGGTTCTGTCATTATATTCTGCTTCATAAGACCACCATCATTGCCATTGTGAATCTGTTTCAATATGTGTTAACACAACGTGTAATCAATGGAAATATCAGTAGATGGATAGTTATCCTCCAGGAATTTGACTTGAATTTTGTTTCTGTGAAATCTAAGAAGTCATTGGCCTTTGTAGAACTTATCTCAGAATGTTCGTCGATTCAGGTGATGTTATGCCTGAAGAATCACTGATTAAAGGAGATATTTTTCTAATTTCATCTTCGGACCCCTGGTATGGATATATACTAGTCTATCTCTAGACTTTGAAGTGCCCCATCTCTGCTTCTCACGATGAGCGTTGATGTATACTCCATCAAGAAAAAAACTATCTCATTCTCGATGACACTTTGTAGCATCTAGGTGTAGATCGCATCCTTCGTCGGTGTCTCACCCATGAAGAAGAGAAACTCTTTCTTAACAATTGTCACACTGGAGAATGTGGTGGTCATTTGTCTCGGTTGGAAACATCCCAAAATATTCTACAATCTGGTTACTTTTGGTCGATGTTAATCAAGTATTGTGTTGAATCAGTCAAGAAGTGCCACCAGTATCAGATCTTCTCTGGAAAGATGAGGGCACACCCCTCTCCCATGTTTCCCGTCATTACAGTTGATCCCTTCACTAAGTGGGGGACTGATTATACTACATGCCCCCTGTCTTCAACAAGGGGGGTGTTAGAATAAAATGGATGTGCTCATTTTACCATTGACAATATCTCTACTGTCAGCCAACCATAGGTCGAAGCCACCCTCCGAGCACCTCCATTTTATTCTAACACCCCCCTTGTTGAAGACAGGGGGCATGTAGTATAATC